>CACVCL010029055.1:0-82042 GCA_902729485.2 Mus minutoides | reverse complement strand
ATCTTAAAAAAAAAAAAAAAAAAAAAAAGCCGATACAGTGTGTGTGAACGGACTTTGGCTTGCCTCAGGCACTGGAACCTGGCAGCTTCAAGGTAACCCTGGCCAGCAGGGGGCGCTCTTCTCTCACCTTGAATCCTGGGAACCCAGGGATACCGTGCAGGCCTGGGTCTCCTTGGTCGCCTTTCTTTCCGAGCTCCCCATTGACACCAGGAAAACCTTTGGGTCCTGGCAGTCCCGGAAGACCCGCCATGACCTGGCCACATTGGCAGTCTCCAGCCTCACCTGTAGTGATTAGGACAGGGATGCATATGTTAAGCTGGGCTTGGAATAGCATGGGTAGAGGACAGGTGAAGGGGCTGGTGGGAGAAGACAGTGCATCTGAGACACCGAGTGCTGGGATTAAAGGCGTGCACTGCCACGCCTGGCTTCAGAATGCCTTTTATTCTGCATAGACGTGGTGAGGTCACTGGTAGTCCTCATCCAGACATAAGGTGTTTCATAGGACTTGTACACAGCCCAAAGTTAACTTTATCCACAAGTTTTGGTGTGGCCGCTTTGCCTGTGGCCCAGCAAGTGATGCCAGCCGTGAGATTTCCCACTTGCTGTGCCTTATTGGCATATTGGTTCTCAGAGAGTTTCAGATTTTGTAGCATTTCAGATTTCAGATCAGACTGCCCATCCTTTACTCTCAGAAAAGCGAATGAAGGGTGGAGGTGGGGTCAGCTTGCAAGAGGAGGTGACATGCGGGCTAGGTTGGGGTCACCATCCTGACCTTCCCACACTGCAGTCCTCACCTTTCCATCCTTTCTGCCCTCGAGCTCCCGGGAAACCTGAAGGTCCGGGGTAACCCACTCTCCCTTCTGATCCTTTCAGGCCAAACAGGAAGCCTACGGAGAAACACACGGGACAAAAGCATTTGTGAGAGACAGCCAGATCAGGACCAGTACAGCCTGTCAGCCAAGCCTACCCCAGCTCCTTGCGTCTCCAGGCCCACACCAGCACCTCCAAGGACAGAAGCTTTGACAGCCATGTAGCCATGGTCCCTCAGGATGGAACAAAGACCAGAGCCTGCAAATTTAGCTTTTCCACCAATGTATCGAGACCGATGTCTTTCCTTTTGAGGAACGTTCAGTTCAAATGAAGAATTTGACTTTTCAGCCATGTTGCTGATGGCCATGCATCCCTGCTCTCCCTCAGAGAACTTCCCCCAAGGTGTGTGTGTGTGTGTGGGGGAGGCACAAGAATTAAGATAAACTCAGCTCTCCCCTCTGTCCCCTTTCTGGAGTGGATGTCCACCTCTTCTCAGACCTTCCCACGTCTCCTTTCTCCTGCACACATGAACACACATGTAAACCTGCAGGCATGGGAGTCCTGGTAACTAACTGGAATTCTCCTAATTGGTACTGGGCATGGTTGACCTCACTAAATGACCTTGGCCCTAGCATTCCTCTTCTAGCTTCACTTATTTTTTTCACTAAGGGTCAGAGTTATTAGTCACTACAGTGCCCCAATAATCGCACATATGTGTATCAGTTGACCAGGTGAGACTCCACTAAGACCTCACAATTCTGAGAGGCCTCTGGGAAGACTGCCACCTGGTGGTGGACCCGAGGCTGCTTATCCAGGCGAGATTGGCTGAGCGCGTGGTAGGTGAGCACCTCTGGACTCCTCCGCTTCCCATTGTCTTAGTCTGTAGCCCAGGCTGCCCCCAAACTTATGGTGACTCTCCCGTCTCAGCCTCCCAGGTGTCAGGATGACAGGTGTGAGCCACCAAGTCTCATCACTGCTAAATCTAGTGGTGGTCATAGCTCCAGTGAACACCCCTAGACACGGTAGGCGATTGTGGCTGCACACAGGAAGTAGAAAGGATAAGGAAGCAGTGACTTCAAAGGCATGGGGAAAGGCATGGGATGGTTTGGGAGCGCCTAGGGAAGCAGAGGTTTGTCGAAGAGGCCAGCGGGCATTGTTCGGTGTAATCTGATCTGGCCTCACATCTAACACAGTCTCTCACTCACTCATTCATCCACCACGAGCCAGCTCCTGAGCCACGCCAGGCAGCAAGCCAGGAGCTGTGTTGGCACTGGGAAGCCGGCCTGCCCCGAGCTGACAGCCGAGATGCAGGGACACAGCTAACACGCTCAGCAAATGAATGTGAAGGTTCAGATTCTAGCTAGCACCGTGAGAGGGAAGCTGGAGCAGCAGATTTAGAATGGGTAGTGTCCAGGGAAGGCCTTCTGAGGAAGTGGCATAGACGGTGGCTGACAGAGGGAGCTGGCCAGGCAGGGAGCTGAAGGGCTCTCCACAAACGGAGCCGAGGGACCAAATGGCCCCTTAACAGTACAGAGCCATAACCAGGGGCAGTGTGTAAAGGGTAAACGAAGGAGTGTCGTCCTGGAGGAGGGGAGAAGACCCTCTTGGGCTTTTATTCCTAAGGGCAAAGGGAGTCCTGAAAGGGTTTAAGGAGAGAGGCTGCACCACATACTGTGAGTCCAGTGTGGAGAGTGAGGTGCCCAGAGACTCCTGGCTCAAGTACAGATGCTATGGAGGAACAGTGGTACCAGGGAATGAGTGGGCCAAGGAGGAGAGTGACAGGGTGGAGATCTGAAGCTCTGCTCTGGGCATTCCTGAGACCCAGTGCTGCTGTTTCTAGTGAGAAGTTTCATGGCTGTAGCTCAGAGTACAGAGGAGGAACGGCGATGTTTTCACAGAGCTGCTGCGTTTCCACTGGAGAGGAGAGGAGAGGAGAGGGAGAGATAGAGAGAGGGAGAGATAGAGAGAGGGAGAGATAGAGAGAGGGAGAGGGGGCCACTGAGAAGTTCTACAAAGTGTCCAGAGAGTGAGAACAGTGGACAGGTACTGTGGAGCTGAGGAAAGCCTTTGACACAGGCCTGTGGAAGTCCTCCAGGAGATGCTTAGGTTTGGCTTGGGCTCTAGCCTTAACTCTCAAGTCCTCTTGACAGACGGAGAGAAAAGCAGATCATAAATAGACAGGTTTATCACCTGGACTTTACAAACACTTAAAACTAGAGACCTGTCACCGAGGACAAAATTGCCATTTAGTAAGGCCTTTATGAAGGCACAGTTGAGCCGTGTAGATTCGACCTCTATCTCTCCCCTGGGGTGTTTTCTTCTACATAATTCATTCATAATTTTAAATACGTTCTTTGGGATGTGGGAGATCTTAGCGTGACTTCCATGAAGAAGCCAATAGCTGATTCAGTCAGCTGTACTAGAAATGGCGCCAGCAGAGCCTTTCACCCCAAAAGACAGCTGGCATCAATGTTCTCTCTGATTCTCTGAATGACTAAGCATTCTGGCTTCCAGCAACCGCTGCAGCACACAAAACAGGACCAAGGGCAGTTTCTGAGAGAAGACTCCGAAAGTTTCAGATCTGAGAAGGGCTGAGCAAGGCAGGACTACTGGTTTCCAGTACTAATTTCAGGGTGGATCTGAACTGTGAGGCACACTTCGAAAGGTGGTTGGCGAGTTTTCAGTTAAGAGTTTGCTGTAAGAGCAGATGATTTGGTAACAATGTATCTCACAGAGAAAACAACAGTGTATCTCACAGAGGAAAGAACGCAAGAAGGGCTTAAATTGGATGTCCTAACTTTTTTAGTTAATAAACTTGCTTACATGAGTCTCTCTTCTGCATACATCCCTTATCAGCCGGTAATCTACTACAGGTTACTGTCTAGATCTGTTTGCTTCTGTTAGTTTATTTATGTCGTTGAAGCCGTAAACCACTTAGTGAGCAAAGTTCCATGAAGATATCGGATGCTTGTGATAGGGTAGAGTGACAGAGACAATGTCCTCATTCACAGTATGCGTTGATGCATGTGGGGAAAATCCTATAGACCCTACACACAGGAAGGACAGGCCCATAGACATTTATATGGTACAAATGTCATCAATAAATATTTTCCTGTCAATATTAACAAGTATAACTCAGATCATAAAAAGTACTTTTAGCATAATAGAAAACATTAAAGATAGCTTTGCTCAGATGCATCATCCAAGAAAATATCAACACTTACTTTTCAAACAAATGTGCTATCTTCCAAAAGAAAGAGAACTGGGCAAGTAGGCTCATGTTCAGTTAAAGTGTTACTGTGAAATATGAGTAGAAGCAGAGTGACTGGCTTCCTATGCGTCTGTTTTAGAGAAGTATTTCTTTCTATGGAAGAGACGCTACCAACAACTTTCCCTATGGAGATGGTGCAAAGAAGGCTTTTCCCAAAGCAATTAAAACAGCCTCTGAACTTGAAGTTTAACTAAACCCCAACACTACCCATGAGCAAATAGGTTGCCCGGCCCCCTGAAGGGACGACTTGAGGAGAGATTGCTGCTGGAGGTGATGTCAGGGAATTGAAACCATTTTGGGAAGAAGTGCCTACATTAGGGTCCATGTCACCCTGGAAAGAGAAAATGGCTTCATATTTCCTTCCAGTGCCTCAAAAGCCAGTCTGTTCAGGAGATGAAATGTTCCCATGAGGAATTTTTCAACATCTAACGTGTAACTGAATGCTACAGATGAAGAGACCCGGCTTTGTGGATGGCCAGCTCAAAGCTATGGCACGCGTACCACTCAGTAGATAGAGCGTTCTTGATATAAGGATGGCATGGACCATCACAACCCGAAAATGCTATCCTGCCTGACTCAAGGACCATCCCAGCCGCTATGGGGAAATCACCCTGGCTAACTCAGGTGTTGTGGGGCAGCAGGCTGGCCAAACCTTCCTCCTCATCTGCCGTATATACAAACTCTCCGGGTCTCCTGTCCCCCCTGGGCAGTGGCCACCATTCCTTTATGCAGCTATCTTTTTTTGCACCAATGGTTATCTCCTGTGACACTGGCTTTGCAGTGACAAAGAAGCTGATTATCACACGCTGAACCAGATTGCTGAAGCAGAGCAAAGGAGCTGTGAGTTAAGGAAGGAGATGCCTGCAGAGACCCGGGCACAGGAATTTCAGCTCATGGCGCCTTGCTGCTGAAGTCACTGCAGCCACAGCTCACCGTGTGGGACCTGTGGGATCACTGATTCTCTACAGACTGAGAGGCGATAGCTGTTATGCTAGTTCCTGTGTGGACCCTGGGAATGTCCACCACAACCTCACTCATCAGCCCACTGGATTAACTCAGAACCAGCTTGGTTAGGCTCAAGGTGAGCACAGCCACTCACCATCTGGTCCAGGTGGGCCTGCAGGTCCAGGGACTCCTTGGGGACCTGGCTTTCCATCTGCTCCTGGTGGGCCAGGATAGCGTGCAGGGGAGCCTGGTTCTCCTGAGAAGCCTTTGGGTCCCATCTCTCCTGGAAGGCCTCTCATTGAATCTGAAATCCAAGAGCATTTGCAGTGTGAGTGTCCCCATAGGTAAAGGCTATGCTGGCTTTTCTGTCACAGAGGACTGCCACCAGGGTTTAGTTAACATAAGAAGGTGATGGCCTTGGTACATTTCTTCACAACTTGTCAACTTACAGCTTCCACAATGGCCTGGGATTGTGACCATTTGCTGACACCCTTGGACGGCACCCCTGGTTCTTCCAACCAGGGATCAGATATCATTAATCACCCACTGGGGTCATAATCTAACCTTGCTGGGGTTACTGTTGCATGTGCATCGGAGCTGAGACTACTCCATGAGAAGGACAGATAGAGCCACAGGAAAGCCATGTGGCCAGCAAAGTCTACTGGTGGTCCATGTCCATACCAGAGACCGGGTGTGTTCGGATGCTATGAAACCCCATTACCTTCATCTCCGACGGATGGGCCTGGAGGCCCCATGGTTCCAGGCTCTCCTGGTTCGCCTCTGCTTCCTGGCTCCCCCTGAGCACCTTGGAAGCCTGGGTCACCTCGGGAACCTGCAACCAAGACAACGTCCCTTCAGTTGGAATCAGATCATTGCCTAGGAACAAGCCTGTACCATAGCAGCGAGGCTGCCATCTACAGACCACTTCAGGCATCCAACTTCCCAGTAAATCCAATGTATATATAGAAGAGAGTCAGGGAGCTTTCAAATGCTGAAGATACAGGGCCCCCCGGTTCACAGCCCAGCAGGGGAAGATTCTGTTAAATGTAAGACAATATCGAGGCACAGAAGATACCAAAAAGACACACGGAGGTTTCAGGGACTTCAGAGGACTCATCGCATTCTGGGCGCTAAAAACAAGAACCTGTGCATCTCCTAGAAATGAAGACATTCCCCTCGCTCACAGATAGGGTCACACCTGGATGGTAGTTGAGTGTTGTCAGCCAGAACCTAAGTGACCGTTTCTAATGACCCCTTTTGAAACCAGGGAAGCTGGGCTGTCTCTGAGTCACTTGGAGAACTTGTCTGGAGAGCTTATGACTTTGTTACCGATAGAAGAGGGTCCATGTGAGGCCACGTCATACACTGGGGTGTTTGTACCAACCTTTTGCCAGGGATGGATGGGGCGAGTAGACAGAGGGTCCTGGGGGTCCTTGTTCCCCCCGTTCTCCCTGGGGTGGGGAGAGAAAACACTGTGAGTATAGCCTTGTATATTGCCCAGGAGAGCACAGAACGTAGAGTTAGTTTAATAGGGCGGGTTTTCTCACTATCCAACCTAGACTGTCCCCAAGGCAACAGCTCTACCATGTGTCGGCAGGGAGCCCCTTCATCCCAGCCACCAGACAGACATAAAAAGGAACACCACAGCATGTGAGGATCTCCCCGTGAAGCCCTTGCCAGGACTACAGATGCCAGAGTGCCTGGGAGACTACAAGGATTCTGCGTCTCAGACCTTCATGGTGCTGACGTCTGAGACATCTGGTGAGGGAGGAGGCAGCATGGAGACGTAGGGACGCCCAGCACCATCTGCTCTGTGGAGCAGCCTCCTGTAATCTCCAGATACACCCACTCGTTTCCCTGATCTCCACAGACATGTCCTCTAGCAGGAAGGGCCACCCACAAGGCTGGGTCCTCTCCGAGCTACCCTGGATCACCTCACCTGTCTTTCCTCTCAGCCCTTAGGGTTAACCACACAAGTTCTACCCTCCATCAGGAACTGGAGGTCCCTCCCCACCTTATTGCTACAAAGCCAGCCTCCTGCTGCACTGGGCATGCTGAGGGGGCTGAGCAGCAAAGAGCAAGCCCTCTCTAGGGAGGCTCATCTCCTCTGTCTGTGCTGTCTAAGTGAGGAGCAGGATGTCATCATCAGAAATACATGAGTCACCTTGGGTCCTCGAGGTCCACTGGGGCCTTGGAAACCATCTAGGCCTCTGCTTCCCTGAAAGAGAGATATGGGAGATTTGAGCTTATGATTTCTAGCGGCAGGGGGGAACTCCAGAAATCAACCCCATGGCATTTCTACCAGCCCAGCCAATGCAGCCACCGAGAATCCCCTCAATGACTCCGTAACCCAACACACGTTCACCTCCCTCACTTCGGATGCACAAATATCTTTAAAACCGCTCTGCTTGAAGCAGGAGCAAACGTGGCATTAGCCTGCAGTGCCCCGTCAAACAGCCTTTCCTTCCTTTATGCTGCACATTTTAAAAAAAAGATTTACTTTACTTTATGTGTGTGAGCATTTTTTCCTGCATGTAGGCATGTGTACCATGTTGGGTGGCTGGTGCCTCTGGATGTCAGAAGAGAGGGTCAGATTCTGGGCTAGAGTTACAGATGGCTGTGAGTGACCAACTGGGCGCCAGGGACAGAACCCAGGTCCTCTCCAAGAGCAGCAAGTACTCGTAGCCACTGAGATATTCTCCAGTGCGCCCCTTCCCCCTTGTACTTTTCCTTAGTATTTTTTCCCCTTGGTTGTTGGTGTTGAGAGTACTGGGTTACTTTGCTATGGAACTCTGGATGTGCCCATTCTGCCCCCGTGGGACTGTGCAATAGGACGGCTGCTCCTTCCAATCCCCCCACATCAGCATCCGAGTGAGCAGGAGACCGTGCAGGGCAGCAGCCACATCTGGTCCATCAGCTAAACTCTTCCTTCATAATGAGTTTTGAAAGCCTCCAGTTGCCACCAAACAGAATCCTCAGATTCTGTTGATTTGGAATTTCTCTTCTCATTAAAAACAAAAAACCAAAAACAAACCCTTAACATTAATTTGGTCTCCAGTTTTCTTTAATGCCAGTCAATGAGGAAGCTGGACAGGCATGTAAGACGTTCTGAGAATCTCGTTCTTCTTTCAAAAGACTACATATGGCAAAGCTGCCAGAGCCTAGCCAGGGCTCACAACAATGGGCCTGTCCAGGGACTTTACAGATCTGCAGGGGCTCACGTGCTGCTTGATGGACTAAGACCGGCTGATTATTTTCCCCCCCTTTTGCAGGGCTGTGGCTGACCCTGGTCCTCTCACACTAGGTGGAGTTGAAACATTCAAAAACAGTTGATTTTATGTTGTTTGAGAACCCTAAGCCCTTAAGGACACTAACTAGCAGAGGTCCTCAGTAGCTCTTGGGAACTCGCCATTAGGACATATTTACAGCTAGGCTCCCAGGGAATGTCTCCTCAAATGCTCAGCAGGAGGCCCTGCCTTATGGGTTTGGATGTGTTCTCATCTCTGGATCTCTAGGTCTTTCCTCAGGCAAGAACTCAGGCAAAGCACTGGGGTTCATGTGATTCAACTCAGGGGCCTTTGGGGAAAGACCTCTCCCAGGATCCGCCTAAGAGGGCCATGGAGCAGGAAGGTGAAGCATCATGTGATTTAATGATGATGTCATCACGTGGCCTGGCTTGTGGGCACAGCCTTGCTGCCTGCTCCTAACTCCCACGTAGCTGGAAAATCACACCTGGTAGCTGTGATTCCTGGAGTCTAAAGAAGCTCTGTGGCGGTCCAGTGGCCCTGTCACACACAGAGATGGCTTTTTTCCTGCGCCCCACACTCACACTACACAAAGACTGTGGCCAGTGCATGGTCCCCAGGAAACCAGATCTCCATGAGCACACTCTATAATAACTCCAGATTGGGAGAAGACTCAGGGGAAATAATTGCTTATCTTTTTGAAAATATGATACAACCAAATGCACAAGATATCTTCCTGTTCCCTGCGTGGAGCTATTTACTTTTCTAGGTGTCCATGCCTGTGTGTCACCACATGTGCTCCCCTCCCCTCTCTGTGTACATGCACACAGGCATGCGAAGAAGGCTCTTTGTTCTTGTAGGGAGGCTGGGGCTTCCCTGGGACGCATGGCCTTCTCTGTGTCCTCCCTCTTTGGCATGCCGCTTTAATGGGTCACCATATGCATGCAGGCAGCTCTTTGGAACTGCCTTTAATTTCTGGCCCCCCCGAAGGCCAGCACATCTGGAAAGCTCGTGGGGAGGCAGCAGCTGGCCAGTTGGACAATGTGGTTTGTACTAACAGGCAGTGGGATGAGTCATTTGTGTATGTCTGCCTGTTCCCCTATTTTTGCAGTTGGGTAAACTATTTCTTCCTTTGACCCACTTAAGCACAGATGTCTGCTTTTCCCCAAGTTACAGAGAGAAAGCTGGACAGGCATCCCTATTACGCTGTACCTAGGTAGCAGCATCAGGGGCCAGGGTGGGCCAGGGGCCAGGGCTTGCTGGGCCCTCATCTAGGATTCTAGTCTTCATGGGCCTCTAGTTCCAGGGGCAGCTGTGCTGAGCCATGTTTGCAGACATGATAGCTCCTGTTTCAGTGAAGAGTAGGTACAAGGTGCCACCTGCCCACCTCAGCATACAGTGACTCTGACTTGGCTGGGCTTTGGGCCTAATGCCTGTGTTAGTTGTCGCTACAGAATCTGCTCATTGCTACCCTTAAGCCAGTGGCATTCTGGCCTTGGCTGTGGAGCAGGGGATAGCTCTTGTCTCTGCTGTGATACTTTCGGGGACACTCTTAGCAAGATCTACCATGATAGGAAGTTGGGTCTAGTTAGTGTGTGGCCTCCAGCCCGGATTTAGGATCTACACGGAGAAGGAACAAGAACAACAAGAACAGTAGTAATGGCGGTCTCCATGGTACATGGTCAGTGCCAGAATCTGGCCTCTAGCTGGAGCCACGGAAGTCAGCCATGGCACCAGGAGGCAAGCCTACCTGCTATCCCAAAACAGCCACATAGCTTCTCTATCTTAGTTCAGCCTCTGGGCTCTTCAGTGTCATGTGGCTACTTGCTGTGGCAATCTGAGCAGGGCTCAGGGTTTTGGGGCTGCTTTTTGAGTATCTGACAGGACAGCCTGGTGGAAACATGAGCCCTGAGCACCCTGTGTGAGCACTCTGGTGCTGATGGAGCCATGGCTGTATCCTGGGGCTAGTAAATTTGGTGCATGTGTGTACTGCAAGCCTGTGCCTTCCTGACATGTTTGGGTGTGTATATGCTGAGGTGTGATGACCCTACATCTTGCCCATTGGATGAAATTCAGGACTGCATGGCTTCAAGTTCAAGTCATGAGCATGCTAGGTCACATGACCCTGGAGGCTGGCACAGCTCTAAAGCCAGACCCCAGGATTGTCCACCAGGGGTGACAGGAGGGTGCTGGGCTCTGCAGTAGGTGGGCTGAATTCATGCATACAATGAATGTTGTGAGTTAGTTAATTAGTAATTAATTAGATAAAAGCATTTCTTCCTGTGCTTTCTGCTTCAGCTGGAATTTAGTTGTTGCTGAATCTTGTCTGGACCTGTAAAAAATTTTTTTTCATACACAGTTTCTTTTTCTTTGCCAGACCACAGGAGAAAAGCAACTGGGTTATTATTAAACATAAGCAAGTATCAAAGTATGTGTAGATCTCTAAGAAATAGAGGAGAAACCTGAGTCACCCACTGACAACCTTTTAGTGACAATGACAGGGTATGAGGCCCAGGGCCGGGGACCTTGTGGCAGAGACTTGGGATGGGCTCTGTGGACAAAGCAGCAGATGGCTGAGGGAAGCTGAGACAGAGGTTAATGTTCCACTGAGGTCTCTGACAGTTGGGACAATCAGCAATGAGCCTGTGGATGCAGGGGACACTACCCAAAGTGAGCTTTGGGGACAAGTGCTGTTTTCTGAGATGCCACCGGTTATATATACACGAGGTTTCAGTCCCGGAACATTTTGCGTATTAGACTTACTTTCTGTCCTAAGACTCCTTTTTCTCCATCAAGGCCAGGAAAACCCTGTGTTGAACAGAAAAAACAAGCAATAAAGATTTAGGGCAGGCCACCAAGTTCTCCACAGGACAGCATGACAGTGCCAACAACCATCAAGCAGCCTTGTGCGTTCAAGGTTTGGAAGAGCAGGGGCAGGCGGCCACATTCAACCCCAGGTAGCCAAATCCAACCCCGAGCGCCGAGGTGGCTGTTGTTGCTCATGGCTCTGAACCCCTCCCTTCTTCTTACAGATGAGTCTCCCCATGAGAGACGTTTTTATCGGACTCTTTGGGTGTCCAGAAATGAAATTGCATCTTAGATAGTTTCCGCAGATTATTACAAAGATTATTCAGGCCTCAAACCGGGAGGAACCTCCTGGGCAGGCACAATGTTTTAAAAACTTCAGCACGAGGGGTACATGGGTTCATGGGTTGTAGCAAACACATCTGAGAGATATCCCTGGTGGTGGATGCCCAACTGGCTGGCTGTGCCCAGGGTAGGACCATGGAAATCTCAACTTTTTTGCTCAGCTTTTTTGTAAACCTAGACTGATCTAAAAATAGAAAATCTGTTTAAAAAGCAAAAAACCAACCAGTCAGACAATCATGGTAATAAAATACGTGGCTCACCCGTATTCCTGGGAACCCCATGATGCCTTCCTCGCCTTTTGAGATTCTGCCCTAGGAAAGAGAAACCAGAGTGTGAGAGGTGCCTGGAGCTGACCTCACCACCGGCCAGTCTGCAGCCTTCCTAGGCCCCTTTGGGGCAGGATGGGGGTAGAGAGAGCACAGGGCTGTGTGCTGATCACCTTTACCTGGGATGCCACAGTCACCACCACAGTGAGGAAGAACTAGGAAGCTTAGTCAAACTGGACAAAGAAGATGGCAGTGACCCCCGGGCCCAGAGCAGAGGCCATCCTGACTTCATCCCAGCCCACCTCAGCCCCGCCCTTACAGCTTCAGATAATGCTAAGTATCCACGTGATTAAATCAAATGCACTGTGTATCCATGATGCCTCCTCACATAGAGAAGTGTACAAGAACACAAGGGTTAAGACCAGAGCACACCCCATCATTCCAACAGGAGCCCCGAAGAGGGAGCGATCACAGGAGGGAGGGAAGGAGTCGTCGTTGAACTTACAGGTATCCCTTGCTCTCCTTCTTCTCCCTTTTCACCCTGTGAAGAATACACGGTGTAAGAAACGCTCTAGTCTTTGAGATTGGCAGTACATAACATCGATCCTGTCTTAGGCTACGAGGCAAGAATGTATTTGATGAACTATCAAGCAATCTTGATGAACTCCTGGTAATCGATAACTCCTGAACACTGCAGCTTCGAGTCTCAAATGCAAATAGGGACTGTTTTCCTAGAAATTTCAGAAGGTGATTTGTGACGAGCCCAGCTCGGAGCCTTCCTCTTTTCCAGCTGAGAAGCTAGTTATCTGCACCAGCCACAGGGCACAGGCACTTCTGAGCATTCATGGAGATGGATGCGAGTGCCCATATGTCTGTCCCAGAGTGGGAGGACCCAGCCCAGAGGACCCCTAGTGACCACATTCAGTCAAATAAGGTCTTCGTAGGAAAAGGCAGTTGGAACACACTAACACCTCAAGCCAAAGTAGCTTTAAAAGCAGTATAGAATTCCTTCACGGTATTTTGGACCGGCAGGCCTTTGGCCGTCTTTGCTGTTAATACTCAGGATTCGGCAGCTCACAAGCACCTCCTTCTGGCTGATGGAAACTGTCCAGTCCCCCCAGTAGCTGGTGCAAATTGATCTGGTTCCCTCCCCTGGACACCAAACTGGCAGTGAGGTCTTTCCTGTCTTGAGATGCAACTGTTTGCATAAAAATGAAGAAAATGACTTTTGCACCCTCCTTCCCTTAGGTCAGCTGGGAATGACCATCCCTTTACCTTGTACAGATCTGGGTGGATCGTTGATGTTGTGGGCCCAACAAGTGTGATGTCAGATGGAATCCCGTTGGGTCCTGGCTGTCCTATGTCACCCTGCAGAATGTTCAGCAAAAGTGACAGTTTTGAATCAGGAGGGCACAGAACTTGAGGGACAGCCCAGTCTTACCACAGGCACTGTTTTATTTGGTTTGGTTTGGTTTGGTTTGGTTTGGCTTTGCATGGCTACTTTGTATCACAACAATGAAATAACCACACTGAAATAATGGCAGTCTAACATGACTTGAACCACCTTCCCATTGGCAACTGTTAAGAATTAGTATGTCAAGGTCAGAGGCCACCAATGATTCCACAGTGCACCTGTTTCTGCAGGCTACAAAAGATTTGATAGATTTGGGCTTTGCTGGGGTCACCAGAAGCAAAAGGCACTGTGTACACTAACGAGCCAAGGCTAGACTAAATATCCTGAGGAGACTTTCACTGCGGTTGTGTCTGTAGCGGCAGACACTGGCCCACGTGGCCCACGTGAGTAGCGACGGCCGGCCCCATGCCCTGCTTACGACCTTTCTCTCTCAGAAACTGATAAACACAGGAGATTCCAACTGATGTTTCTTTTGCTGTTTCTACCAGTAAACGACACTCTTAAGTTTGAGCTCAGCCACCATGTGGCAGGCACGGCAGAAGAGTAAGTGCCGGGGCATCTCCTGAAGATCTCCGTGTGTTCTGAGCATTCACTAGCATGTTCAAAGACTGAGGCCATGGGACCCATGAGGGCTTCCATGTGTTTATCAGTATCTGAGTAATGCTTTCTTGTGGATGGCTGTAAGTTCATCTCCACAGTCTTCCATGTGACCATTCCCTCACACCAGCGACCTCTCCCCAGGCCCTCCCTCCCATTATTTGACCTAATTACTGTGGGATATTTCATTGTAGGGGACTTCACATCTTTATGCGTTTTGTTCTTTATCTTTCCCCCCTTAGTGAATTCAGCCAGGGTAGCCATGTGGTCTGTTCCCTGAGCTGGTTCCAGCTTACACTTCAGCTGAGCCCTTTAATCTTCACTGAGTCCCACACGTTAGAAGGCATTCTTAGGGGACACCTCCACTCCCCAGTCCTGAAGATGGGTGGAAGTCACATGTCCCTGTTGGAATCTCTGCCCACCTAGACTGTTCAGTTTTGTCTTCCCCAATCCACCATTGTCCCTGGAGTGTGGGTGACTTGGCATTTGACCATGATTGTAAGTAAACTGTGTTCTCAGGTCACCCTGAGCAGTGATGCTCACTGGTCCCTGTCATCGGGTCTCCTTACCTTTTCACCCTTCTGTCCGTAAAAACCGAGCCCTCGGTTGCCCTGGAAACAGAGATGGTGGGTATGAGTTTGGAAGAATCAAGAATCACAGTGAAACAAAAATAGTTTTTAGAAGAAAAGAGACCAAACCACGTCTTCTCTCAACTTCAGGAACCAAGTGCCTCTCCTGGTCCTCTGCCTACGGAAGGCCCGAGGGGAGCGGGCAGAGCTGAAAGGGTCCTGTCACCTGACACATTAGCACTTGGCCATCCAAGGGAGGGCTAGAGCTCTTCTACAGGTTCTGGGCTCTTTAACAGTCCAGACAATGGCCCAGATTCTGTATCTAGAGATCATAAGTCATCTCATTTTGATAAAAACCACCCTAATTTCATATAAACTTTTTTTTTTCCTTAATGATTTTAGGGGACTTAACACTGACTGCGTTTCATATTTATGTGGCTGTTTGGATTGTTTTCTGAGGCAATGTCAGGCCTGTGTCTCAGCCAGTGTTTATCTAACAGTTCCTCTGGGGAGCAGCCGGGCTGGAGTCAGCCCTCCCCGCCGTCCTAGACCATCGATGTGAGGAGCCACCCCACATGTTCACACAGCGCTCTTTCCTTTGCCCCCATGCTCTTTCCCAGGGTCTCTAATTGCCACAGCGAGCAGAGCAGGCGTCACACAGGACTCCTCCAGCCTCTCTCCGCAGTCTACTGTCTGCCTCCTCCAATGCTTAGATATCTTTTGAAAAAAATAAAAATAAAAAGAGCAAAACCTTTAATTAAATTCTGCTTTCCCTCGCCACCTGGCTGGGAGCTGAAATCAAAGCACAGCACAGCATGGCGGCCATGTGAGTCCCTACAGCGCGCTTGCTCATAGATGCTTGTCGGAGTAGCCAGGAAGTGACTTGGCCAGGGTGAGGGGGGCTGTTTGTATTTGCAGCAGCCAGCAGAGATCTGAGGCCAGAGCCTGGGCTGGGCCTCTGCTTCCTTGGCCCTGCAGCTTCCGCTGTCCTTGGCTGTAGGCCCTTCCCACAATGCTCAGGGCTGTCTGATGGGGGTGAGTGTGGGGAGAGTGGGGGGTATCCAGGAGCCTCCTCAAGTTCTAGCTCCAGTTGGAAACTCTGTTGGAGGGGAGGGAAGACTAAGGGGTATGGAGGTGGGTGGCAGCCAAGGTCACCGGGGGTCACAGAAATGGGACCGCATATGGAACAGGCGTGGGAACTGGAAGACCTGCATCTGGATATGGAGCAGTGCAAGGTTCTTCCAAGCTTCCTGCTGGACCCCAGGATCTCTGATCAGATATTTCCTTCATCAACAGCACTGAGCCTGGACAGCTGTCCGGCTTTCCCAGGTTATGACAAACTTGGCTCTGCTCTCAAGGCTGTAACAAACTCCATGGTTGGTGCTTCACCAAAGTAACAAGTACCCTGTCATGGAAGTGGTGTGGCTCTGCTCTCCATCCTGACTCAGTAGCCCCGGACACGTCCCTAGTGCTGACCTTAGGTTTTGAGTCTCACTGTATCCCGCTAGGACGAGGGTCTCCCATTCCCCATAAGCAAACACAGTGTCCCCTGTTTTCAGCCTGGAAAATGGCATCTGCAGTTAAATAGGAGCTGCCCTAGACTGCCCAGCTGCACATCTTCCATTGTGGCTCACCCTTGTGATCTGCATATAGTCACAGCGGCATCATGGAGCTACAAACGGCACCCCCACATTGGGCTTGGGACAGGTGTTCAGACACACCACAGAGACTATTCCTAAGAATCAAGTCTTAGACTACACAATAGTTCTCAGCGTAATCTACACCAGAAATACTTGTCAGCCAAGTTGTTCTCTGGTCAAAGAATGCAGACCTAATCATCAAAGAGCCCTCCCCACCCTCTTCCCCACTGACATACTGGTTGTCCTTTGGGTCCAGGGGGTCCCGGTGGTCCCTGCAGAGATACAAAGACATGCATAAGCTGGGCTTCCCCCACCCCTCAGCCCCCACTCCCAGCTCTCAGATGACATCTGCTTGGAGGTCCTGGGAAAAATCATTGATGTCCACTTAGGCCAGTATGGTCAGAGCTTCCCCACATCTGTCTTGGTGGGATGAAAAGCCAAGAGGAAGGCAGGGTCACTGTCCTTGGAATGTGCTTCTCTCTACCCACAGCTGTTTCTGGTTTGCTTGTGTGTTTTGGGCTTGTGACTTTATCCATGTCCCTGATGTGTCTGTTCCTAAGTGTTCCTTTGTCAGGTCCCAGGCCCTGTGTCCACAACCAGACTCCTCTGCTCTCCCGGGAGACTCCCCATAAGACACTGGCACATTTTAGTGGTGGATTTGCAAATGCTCATTAACAGAATGGATCGATAGGTCAATTCCATCACCTGAGCAGCTGCCCATGTGTACTTTTCTGTGGAAGTGTGTGTGTGTGTGTGTGTGTGTGTGTGCGTGTGTGTGTGTGTGTGTGTGTGTGTGTGTGCATGCGTGTGGCCTGTTTGTGTGCACATATGTGAAGGCCAGTGGTCTTCCTCAATTTTTCAATCATACTCTGTCTAATATTTGTGAGACAGGGTGTCACACTAGCCCTGCTACTTGCTAATTCAGCTAAGCCGGCTGATCAGCAAGTTCCAGGGATCCTCCTGTCTCCAGCTCGGTGACTACAGGTGTGTGATCCACACTCGGCTTTTTTGCATGGTGCTGGGGATGTGACTCAGGTCTTCGAGCTTACACAGCAAACACGTCTCTGACTGAGCAACCTTCCCAGCCCCTCTGAACTCTATTTAGAGGAAAACCCTAAGCCACACAGTTATTGCTATATAAGTGAACCAGCCACTCGCAGGGAGAGCAGTATGCATCCGTCCCGCTGCCCTCCTGTCTTGGGTGAGCTGCCACAGTGTTGCAGCAGAAGGCTTTCTCATTGCACAAGAGTTCTGGAAGGATGAGAATCATTACTACAACTGACTATTATGGTCTGGAGGAAATCTTGGGCTGTGAACACATACACCCTGAGAGTGGGCTCTGGGAGATGTCACTCACCCAGAGCCAGACTCTCATGTGTGTCATGGAAGACTATTTGTCTCACTGCTGAGAAGGGCTCCTTCTCCTCTCTGGCGAGCGTTCCCTCATCCTGCTCCAGCCCACCACACTTTTCCGTGCATGTCATGATGTCGGGTGGGAAGGATGACCTGTGGTCTCCACTCAGGGACTCTATATGTGACATTTAATGTGTCCCTTTCTACAATGGCTACGGCCCAGGTGAGATGCACTTGTTACACATGGCCTGGTCCAGAAAGAGTCAGTTTCCTTTGTATTGACCAAGTGGGGCATTTGGTAGGCTATGTCTAGGGATGATGGGCCGGCCCCATTGTTAGTATGGAGCTTGAAGAGCTGTACATGATGGGAGGGGCCCTAGCCAGAACTAGCCTGTTGTTCCGTGGCACTCAGTGGATGGAAAAGTAGCATCCACAGGTGAGCTGTCACTGAGCGCAGGGACTTACCGGTCTTCCAGGTGCTCCCATGGGACCCATCTGTCCTATTGGCCCTGGGCGGCCAGGAGGTCCCTGTGGACAGACAATGAGAACATGACTTGAGGACAGGCAGACTGGGGTGTCACCTCCAGATGTTTTATTTATTTGTTTTATATATGTGAATACACTGTCACTATCGTCAGACACACCAGAAGCCCTCTTCTGGGCATCAGATTCCATTACAGATGGTTGTGAGCCACCATGTGGTTGCTGGGAATTGAACTCAGGACCTCTGGAAGTGTCAGTGCTCTTAACCACTGCACCATCTCTCCAGCCCCCTCCCTACTCCAGATGTTTTTAAAGTTCTGCATGGAATTCCCTAATGAAAATGGTACTTACCTGGTAGCCAACCAGGCCAGGCTCTCCAGGTTCACCCTGGTTGAGAGGAAACAAGGGTTAAATTAAGAATTACTAGTGTGTGTTGTGTGTGTGTGTTGTATGAGTGTATGTGTTACATGTGTGTTGTGTATATGTGTGTTGTGTTGTATGTGTGTATGTGTGTGTTGTGTGTACTGTGTGTATGTATATGTATTGTGTGTTGTGTGCATGTGTGTTGTGTGCGTTTTGTATGTGTGTATGTGCATGTGTTCATGCAGGTGCATGTACATGCATGTGAGGACAGAAGTCAATATCACATGTTATTCCTCAGGAGACACCCAAACTGTTTTTTGAGACAGCTCTCATTAATCTGGAGCTTCCTCAGTAGGCAATTCTGGATGACTATTGAACCCAGGGACCTGCCTGGCTCTACCTCCTCAGTGCTGGGACTGAGTATAGAGCACTGCTCAGCTTTTTTACACAGTTTTGAGATTTTAACTCAGGTCTTATACTTGCACAGCAAGCCTTGTGCTGACTGAGGCATCCCCTGATCCCCTAAGAGTTGACTGGCTTTGAGTATCTTTGGATTCATTTACCTCTATGGCAAACAAGCATGACATGCACAAGCCCTGGCAGACTGAGGTATTTGGTCTGCGATATTGAGAACAAAGGGAGACTGTGCACCCCCCCCCCACAGAAATGTGATGACCCCAAGTTAATCACAGCCTTGTTACCCCGTGAATCTGTAAATTCCTTCCCTGCATTGCTTCTGAAGTCACTGGAGTTAATTTCTAACTGGCTTTGTTACAGTTTACATGGGATGACCGAGTTCTGCCTCCTACCTATGGAAACATACCCGATATTTGTCACGGTCTTCTTTAGAGAGTGCGTAAGGCTCGCCTTTCTGCCCCTTGGGTCCTTGGGGCCCCTAAATTAGTAGATACACCATAAGAAAGAAAAACACAGAAGAACCCATTATCTTCCAGCATGGGCATGATGACCACAGATGGCCGTTGGCTTCTGTCCACCGTGCCCAGTGTCCCTGTGGATTACATAGGCACCTCCAGTATTAATTTTCTTAAGGTACAACTAGGAGCATGGAGCCACGTAAAAATGAGACAGGGGCGGGGGAGGGGGTGCGCGGGCGCTATAGGGTGAAGGTAGAAGCCATTAGCCAGAGACGCTAATTCAGTGCAGAGTAAAGTTGGGGATGTTAGCTCATGACATCTTCTCACCTCAGCATGTTTTCAGAAAACAAAGGCTTAACCAAAATGTTAGCATAACCTGAATTTGCAAATATAGCTCTGAATGAGGGCCTTAGGATTCTTTGCAAAGATCCTAAGAATTGGGTCACAGAGCGAACAATCCCAGGAAGCCTCCTGTATTGAAAATGTATTTCTGTTGTGTATCTGCCCTTTGGTAGATGCTGGAGAATCCGACCTCCTTCTGGATCTCCAGGTATCTCATAATATGACTCCTCAGTGCCTAACAGACACTGGGACAAGATTCAAGTTCTAGTTGTATCATTAAGCCTTCCACTGTTATTTGACTTATCATATAGGAGGAGATGGCATGTTCCTTAGAAGACAGTGGGTGAGAACATACACCAAGTCACCCTTCTTCCACCTAACAGCCCAAAATGCTTGAATCCAGGACGTTCAATGGAAAAAAGTAGGTGGGCAAAGCAGCTTTCACAGCTATGATGACAAGGACAAGGCCTGGCAGGTGGCCATCCTGGGCTGAACCCGGGAAGTGGAGCCAAGGTCACACTATGCTTGGTCCAGTTACATGGACACGTGCCCTTCACTCGGATTTCCAGGCAAAGCAGACAACCACACCGTGCATATACTCACAGGGAGGCCAGGGAAACCCCCAGATCCAGAGGGCCCCTGTGGACCGGCGTCTCCCCTGGTTCCGTTGCAACCATCGTAGCCTGGCCTTCCTCGGGGTCCACCTTGCCCTGGGTGCCCCTGGAAAGCAGAACAGTGAGCGAACAGTCGAGTTTTCACGTAATTGACCCATAAAACAGTCGGGAATGTTATCAAAAGCCATGCTCCCAGCACAAATCCAAGGAAAAGACAACTCAAAATGGACAAAGGAAGGAATGGATGACTAAAGATACAAAGATGTCTCTTAAGCGGGTTCCACGCTGGGTAACCCAAGAGTTCCAAGAAGTAGTTAAAAAAAATGGGCAGTTTAGTCTCAGGCTGTGTGTGGGAAAATGTTTTTATGATTTGTTTATCTCTGAAAATGCATGGATTCTTCACTCTGCCCTTTTCTCCAGATCCCACGTAACGAGGCGGTTACTTCTTTCTTCCAGGCTGCAGTGGGGCGTAACTCGGAGTTTCCTGGAGCCCACTCTATGGGTGACACCGAGGACCTGGCTATGCTGGGCTCATGTTCTGCTGAGCATGGCTGCCTTCTTTCTGCTCCACTTCCTTCAGGACTGTGGGGCTATTGGTCAGGAGGTAAAGAGTAGACTTTCCTTCCCTGGATCTTGTTCCTGGTACTTAGCTAGAAGCTGGGGATCAGTCTCCCTCCTTGTGTGTGCACAGTAAGAGAGAAGAGGCATGCTGGTGTGACACAGACATCTGTGAACATGGGTGAGGTTCACAGGGTCCACGCCTCTACCACAGCCGTAGATGAAGGAGGCTGGCAGGACATGTGATCAACACAGTCACCCCCTGAGCTCAGGTCTGACCAGGAAGCTGCCTGGGAATCTGTTGGCTGAGCCCGTGACTCAGGCACTCCCCCCCCCCCAAGAAGTTAAAGTAAACTAGCTTATAAAAACACTTTTATTGCATTTTGAGACTTTTCTCATTAACAAACCATGCCTCCTCTCTCTGTCTCTGTCTCTGTCTCTCTCTCTCTCTGGATGGCCTTGAGCTCATGGCAATCCTCTTGTCTTATTCCCCCCAAGTGCTGGAAGACAAGCATGAACCACACCTTGTCTATAACTCTCTTTTTGACTCCTTTATGCGCAGCTACTACAAAGAGTCTGGGCAGCTGCAGAAGCCACTGTGGGCTTCTATTCTGGCACTTGCTGGGCCATTTTATATTCAGATTGTCCCATGTGGCAAATGAACTCTCAAGACCTGCTCTTCACAGAGCGTCTGTGAAGCACACTCTATCTTCCTGACGGTTAACAAGGCTCAACTTTAGCAAAGTAGATTCAGTTCTGGAGCCCTGCCTATAGGAACCTCCAGGAAGGAAATGCTTTGTCTATTGTTTGTCGGGAATCCAGGAGGAGAGAGAGAGTGCACTGAACACCCNGTGCCCACCCAGAGAAGAGGACTCCAGCCAGGGCCCCAGTGCCCACCCAGAGAAGAGGACTCCAGCCAGGGCCCCAGTGCCCACCCAGAGCAGAGGACCCCAGCCAGGACCTCCAGTGACCACCCAGAGCAGAGGACTCCAGCCATAACCCCTTGTGCCCACCCAGAGCAGAGGACTCCAGCCATGACCCCTTGTGCCCACCCAGAGTAGAGGACCTCAGCCAGGGCCCCAGTGCCCAGCCACAGCAGAGGACCCCAGCCAGGACCTCCAGTGCCCACCCAGAGCAGAGGACCCCAGCCATGACCCGTGCATACCACATCTCCTTTTGGTCCAGTTGGTCCAGGAACTCCCCGTTCGCCCTTGTCTCCTTTGCGGCCCTGTAGTCCTGGGAATCCTTGTAACCCTGGGGGGCCATTGTACCCCTGGGGGCCCACTGCCCCTGGCTGACCCTGTGGGAACAACACATGTTCAGGATCACAGAGGAAGACAGGCACATGTTCTAAGTCAGTCACTTTCCAAGCTCTTTCCATTTTCCACAATCTAGCATCCATCATCTACCAGGGTCACCACAGAGGGATTGCTTCTGCCTACAGAATGATATCAGAGAGCTTGAGGGGGAAACAGCTTCCGTGTGAAAATGAGAGGGTATGACATGTGAGGTTGGTGGTGAGCAACCAAACGTCACCTTGCAGTTGACAGTGTCAGCTTGCTTGGCTTCCAAAAGACTCTTCAGTGTGAAATGCTCCCAGTGATTTCCCTACTATAAGGCATACAGGTGCTACACAAGACAGAGCATATCCATACAGTGGAATATCACTCACCCTTAAACAGAAAGCACAGGCACGTGCTCCAATGGGGATGAGCTCTGAGGACATGTGCTTATGAAATAACCAATAATAAAAAGATACCAAAGACCTTACTCAGAGCTGTTCATATCTCTCCTCTACTGGTCCTTGAAGGAGCCACAGGTCTGTTGGTGGAAGAGCCCCACTCATTGAAGACAGAGACTGATGGAGGAGATTCAGAGACCTACCCCAGAGCTCAGGCACCCTACCTCCTCAACCCAAGGAGAGTCTGCAGAGGTCTCTGGGTTTCATCTTCCAGCCTTGCCACACTAGCAAATGCCCAGCCAGGGTGGGGCAGGCTGAGAACGGTGAGCAGGGGTGGAGTCTATGCATCTCAACCTTGTCGAAGACTATTACAAACACGAGGCCGGTCCCACTGTGTGGTTTGCCACGAGGACAGTGGCACTGTCGGGGGTAGACACAGGGACATTCTGAAGCTGTCTCTGAAGCTCTGTGGCTTGGTTGCTGCTCGTGTGTTTGGGAAAAGAATGTGTTTTGGCTCCAACTTCTATGGGTGTCTTCTGGTCATGTTTGTCTTGTTTTAGTTTGTGGCGCTGCTAGGATCTAGCTTTCCTGGGATCCGCTAGGTGGAGGCCACCCCCTGCCAGTGTTTACCGTGACCCCTGGGGGGGGATTACTCCTTACAGTGGCATCTGTACTGTTTACAGCCTGCAAGTCTGTCACTGGGGTAATCATTCTAGAATTGAGGAAAACAGTTCCTGGCTACCACAGGACCTGCACGTGAGGCTGTCCTCATCCCTCACGTTCAAACCCTATTGGCAGGTGACACAGCGGACCTCATGAGCTCATTTCCCTCCGCTGTCAGCAGACCTTTAACCCGCACTTCTTGGATGGGGCGTCTAAGTTAGGAGTGAACTCTAGTCTTGTCTCCTCTGGAGCTTCCTGCCATCTCTTCGCCTTGCACAACCCAGTGTGTATCCTGAACTCACAGGTTTGCGCAATCCTCACCTTTATCTAGATCCAAAATACTCTCGTGGCCTCAGAGCGAAATCCAGACCCAGCAGTCAGTCTCTCCCCATCCTTTCTCTCCAGCCTCTGGCAACCCCACCACCCATTGGCCTCTATCTCTTTGGTTCCCTCTTCTATAAATCAGCAGAAATGAAATCACATGTTGGGTGTGAGACCTTTTGAGTCTGGCTTCTTTCACTTGGCGTAATGCTTTGGGGGCTCATTTACGTTGTGGCACAGACCAGTCCTTCATGTTCATGGCTGAATACTATTCCACTGTATGGATAAACCGAGGTCTGTCCTTTCATCAGCCAGTGGGCATATTTGAGTGGCTCTACCTTTTGGTTGTTTGTTTACACGTATGTATGTGTGTGCCTGGGCATGTGTGCCATAGCACACGTCTGGAGGTCAGAAGACTTAGTGGGGTTAGCTCTCCCTTTTTATCTTTACATATGGGTCCTGGGGTATCAAACTCAGGTCTCCTGGTTGCACCTCAATCACCTCCCCTTGCTGAGCCATCTCACTGGCCCACTTGTGTAATGCGGTCAGCACGTGTATCAAACCGCTGCCTGAGTTTCTCCTGTAGGTTTTCGGTACCAAGCCCCAGGACTCAGTGCATCTCAGACAATTACACATTTAAGTTTCTGACCAAACTTTTCCCTCAGTGGCTGTATCAGTTCACAGCCCAACCAGAAACGCTCCAATTTCGCTTCACCCTAGCTAACATATTCTTTCTTCTTCGGTGGCTCTAGCCAATCTTGTCAATGCTGAACAGTTGATGATAGACCAGGCTGCGTTTCTCGGTGTGTGTGTGTGTCTGGGGAGAATGTGGATTCTGACCCCTGACCTCTGGGGCTGGAGCTCCTGTTGCTAGGCTGAACCCTGCCTTGTGGGATAACTAGGCATTGGCACACGGCCTCGGTATGCTCTTGGGAGGTATGTTTGGATCGGCAGGCAGGCTGGGGCTTTCCCCAGGATGTCCTGCCCAGTGGGGAAGTGCTCTGTGGAGTTCCAGGAGCAGCTGCACACACAGGTGAGGAGGGTTTCCCTTTGTGCTAGTCAACCACTGCCGTCCTGTGTGGAAAGGTCCAGCACAGAACACTTATTTCCATCTCTTCCTCTCCTTGTGTGTAAAGAGGTTAAAAATAACGCTGTCCCAACAGAAGGTGCCCACTCCACATGCCTACATGTCAACCTCCAAACTCCCAAATCTACAATGCTCTTCAATTTCCTGCTATGCCCTTGAAAATCTCCTTCTTCTCACACCCCCATCCCATCCATACTGCAGGGACACAGAATATATATTACAAACCTGGGGACACTTTTCAAAGGACCTATAAGGTTGTGTGTGCACCCTCCACTCCTGTCCCGTTCTATGCACAGGGCTGGGCCTCCTAGGGAGTGGGACAGTGAACACCGTCACCCCACTGTGCTCCTGCAGGAGGTGGCCTTCCAGAAGCTTAGATGCAGCAACAGTTGTGGCATGGCGAAGTGCTGAGCACCAGTCAGGAGGAGCCATAACTGGGCTCAGAAAAGCCCAGCATTGCGGGCTGCCTGCCTGGCTCCTGGATCACCTAGTTCCGCTCTGCGTCTCCGTGTGGAATCATTCTAACTTCATGCTGAATTCACTAGAAGTACATTGTCCCTAGCATGGCTCCAGAACCCTGAATCTGTGTTTCACACAATTCCTAGAGGTTCTTGTGTGCACTGCTGTCGGAATAACACCATGTCTCACACTTCCCTCCACATGGCCCTTAAGGGAGAAGACGGTTCTCTTTTAAATAAGAAACATCTCTTTAGGACTAAGTTCTAGCTCAGAGACAGGTCTGGCTCATTAAGTCAAGCAGAGCCAAAAACAAACAAACAAACAAACAAACAAACACCAAACATCACTATTATGTCAGCTAAACATTAACTTTAATTAAACATCCCTATAAGACAGAATAAATGGGACAGGGATTTGTCCACTTGACACCCCATCCTTCCCTTTCTGGAGTCACACCTGGTGTGTACCTGGTCACAAGTCATTTTTGGTGGATGGCAAGGCCAATCAAAGCCAATGTTATTAAGTTCTATGGCTAAGTAAGAGGTGTGCTTAGAATTCCAGTCTCCTGAGAATGCTCCTGAATTTGGAAAAGTTTACGTCTGGAAAAGGGGCAAAGTGTCATCAGAACATGTGCACGAAGAGGCACGATGCGACAGGACGTTTTGGACAAAGGCCAGATAAGCCCGAACACCCACCCCCAAGGACAGAACCGGCCCCTGTGCACACCAGGATGTTCAATCTGGCTGCAGCCTTTCCGGGTAGAGCAGAATACACTCCCTGTGACGCAAAGGATGAATGGTAGGAAATCCCCTCTGCTTCCTAAACTGACTCTTCCTGCCTCACCTTTCATGGGCACCAGCCACAGACCCTCCTACTGTCCCCAGCCCCTTGCAGACTCTCTCTTCCTCTGAGGGCAGTAGACCATGACTCTTGATGATCCCGGGGAATTCCTAAGTCCTAGTGAATTTCTGCAAGCTGATGGCATACACTGGAGAATTCACAAGATGTCCACGATGGCAGAAAGGGCTCCCTCGGGATCCAGGAAACGTATTCTGTGCCCCAGAGTTTGAAATTGTTTACTGTTCATGAGGATGATGGTTCACGTGTGTGGACATGTATGTCACTTGCAGGGCAAACTGAAGAGTACCCACTTAACAGTATGTGACATAAGAGACTGAGTGCTACTTTCCAAAAATTATTTAACAGATTGTAGTTAAAAAGCAAATGGCATTTGGCTTGGTGAGATGGCTCAGCTGGTAGCGGTGCGTGCTCTCAAGATGGATGGTCTGAGTTCCGCACCTGAGACCCACGTGGGGGAAGGAGAGAACTGACTCCCAAAAGTTGTCCCCTGACCTCCATATACACACATGAATGCCATGGCACATGTGAGCTCCCCCTACAATCAATCAATCAATCAATCAATCAATTAATTAAATCCACACACGATGAAGCAAACATTCAACTTTTACTCCCAGGACCCAACTCAGGGACGTCCACTTGTAGTGGATCAGACTCAAATGAGAGAGATAGAAATAATAAAGCTAAACCAATCGGCTGCTACCACCTGCAAAATGGGTAGAAGAAAACATTGAGACTTTGGGATTGTAAAAGATTTCTTAGACACTCGAGAGTGCACACACACACACACAAACCACACACACAAATCACAAAACAAAATAGTGGAGTAGATTAAAATGTTTGATCCTCCAAATACTGCTGAAAATAAAAAGGCTCTAAACTAGCCAGCCAAGTCTGGCCCGATCTAGATGAGAGACTCCCAGTCATGCTCCTATTGAACCTCCCTGCTGATGCCTGACACTTGCGAGGCTACAGTGGTGGCCTGGTGGCCCCAGCTCCCTTAGACTTCTCTCCAAAGCAGTTCCCAGCATCTGGCTCTCACCTCTCGCTCCACAAACCGTCTGCCGAGTGGCTTGCTGCTCATGTACTGCAGTTATCTGGCTCTGCCTCACTCACGGTCCTCCTGATTCACCCCCAGTTCTATTTTTAGAACACTTTCCTTCTGTTTTTTTTTTTTTTTTTTTTTTTTTTTTTTCCGTGGTTTTTGAGGCTTGAGCCCAGAGTCTGGCGCGTGCGAGGTAAGAGCTTCGCCACTGAGCTACATCCTCAGCCTGAACCCCTTTGAAGACCACTATAGTAGCATCACAGTTTCTGAGGTTCAACGGAGGGGGTGCTGCCCTTCAGAGAAGGCTTGCCACCCTCACTGTCCCAGCCCCATTCAGTTCTGTAGTCCCCTGGAGCCATTCAGGGAAGTCTTGTCTTAGCCCTGCACTGCCCTGGGGGACTGCTGATTGTTGGCTCCTTAGAAGGCTTGGCTTCTCTGTCTACACAGCAGACAGAATGCTCCCTGGGCCCTCATGATGAAGTCATCAAGGAGACCACCCAGGCTCATGGAAGGAGTCGTGTGTATCAGACCTCGCTCAGCATCTGATTAGATAATGAAATATTGTGGGCTGCCGAGGAGCGGGTGAGGCAGGCTCTGGAATGCCGGGTGTTCCTCCTCCAGAAGGCTCAGGCCGGTAATGTCTGAACCTAGCTGCTTTAAGCATGACTGAGCTGAACTTGAACATGCTTAGCAATGGGTAGGACCTTGGTGGGACCACTGTGGTTCAGAGGGGGTCAAACATTGTAGAGGAAAAGGGGTGTGTACTGACAGAAGTCTGCAAAAGCCTAAAAAGGAAAGAATTTTAATGTTTACTGGATATCCAAGTTTTGAAATCTTGCAATGAAATCAACATTCCTGGTGGAAGGAATAGGGCCAGGGAGGTGATAGTGCAGTTCCAGTAGCCAACACCAGGCGGCAGTCATTCTCAGCCTGCAGGAGAGTTAGGAAACCTGCCCTCTGACTTGAAGGCTTTGAGTCTCTCCAGGATCACATGACTCAGCTCTAGGGGACAGAGGGCAAGTCCCTCATTTGCTAACCTCCCTTGGGGATAATCCCAAGGAAAACTGATTGCCTAATTCCAGTTAGTCCAAGGGGCCATCACACCCCACTTCCCTTAGAGTAATTAAGTCAGTAACTCATAATCCGTCTTTTAATCTTGTTAAAGTAAAGTATGTCAAGTACTGACACTGGGAGCCTGCTCCCATGCTTACCCTGATGGCACTTGCTACAATGACTTCAAGTGACATTAGATTGAATTCCTTCCCAGGACTGAGTCAGCACATACCTAACAGCCCTGGATCTTTGCTGAGAGCCATTTCCACCTTTGTTAACACATTAGATTTTAATTCCTGTAAAACTCAGGACACATATTGTTACTATGCTCATTCTCTGAGGGAAACTGAGGTGGGGGGTGTGGCCAACCAGCCTTGTATATTCCGGGAGAGTAAGCTCACACGGGAGATGTCCATGTGGTTCTGGAAACCCACTGGCAGTCTGGGGCATGCTCACTGTAGAGAGGGACTTAGGTGTGAAGCCAGGCAAGGCAGGACAGATGTGGGGGAAGAAGAGCAGAACAGAGCAGAGTTGGTGTCAATATGGCTTAGGGACAAGATAAAAGGGTATAAAAGTGACTTCTGAGGTGGAGAGGCTAGAAGATGGACCACAGACGGTGGACTGGGTGGAAAGGGCCCGTGGTATCAGTGATGACTGTTCATGTCACTTGACCACCACACCCTATCTGAGAAGGCAGGGAAGGGGATGTTGTGGTCTTTGAATGGCCAGAACTTTGTGCTGGGAGGTGGAGGAGCCACCATAAGGCACATGAATGGCACTTGGAAAGAAAAGCTTGAGAACACCTCCTACCGAGAGACCTCACCTCACCAGGGAGGTGTTGACTCCAGCCCTAAAGGGCCTACAGATGCATCTGGACCAGTTCTGGCATTCTCTGTCTCTCTTTTCTCACACCCATGTGGCCTCTGAAGAGCTTTGTTTGTTTATTTGATTTGCTCTTATTTTTTTTCAGACAGGGTTTCTAGCTCAGACTGGTCTCAAATTGCTACCTAGCCAAGAATGACCTTGGGCTTCTGATCTTCCAGCGTCTACCTGCCCTGGGATTACAAGTATGAGCCCCATGCCCAGTTTTTCCAGTGCTGGGAACCCAACACAGGGCCTTGTGCATGCTAGGCAAACATGCTACCAATTGAGCCACATTCCCAGTCCCAGTCCCAGTCCTACCCCTTGCTGGAGACAGAACCCACATTCTTGTATATGTTAAGCAAGTACTTTGCCACTGGGCTACACTCCAGCCCTAATCCTTGACTTTGATTCTGGGAAGGTCAAAGTCCACATCAGATCACACAACATCACACACAGCCTTTCTTCCTTGCACCTTTAGAAGGGTCTACTCTTTGGGAAGAGTCCCAAGATAAGACCTGCTAGTCCTAGAGGTGGTCCTTGGGGTACCCCCTCTCCTATGACACTGTTGCACCCTTCAGGTTAAGTGTGTCTTCTGGACAGTGATTAAGAGGCTAAGCTCACAGCCAACTATAGTCCTGTAAGTGACTCTGGTGTCTCTGCACTTCCTCTCTCTGATTCTCATCTAGGATGAGATGTCAGATGTCATCTGAATATATATCCCGAATGAACACAGACCATAGGAGCTCTACCTCCCATCTAAGTCTGTGGGAAGCTAATGCATGGATCAGCTATGCAGACAGGAGACCCAAGACCCAGTGACATCCTTCTGCAATCCAGAGAATGACTCAGGAGGCATGTCCTCAGGAGGCATGACAACCTCCCCCTCCCTTCTTCCTTGGAGACAGTGTTTTGTGTAGCTCAGGGTGGCCTCAAACTCACCCTGTAGCAATGGATGACTGAACTTCTGGTCTTCCTGCCACCACAGTAGGAACTGGAGATTGGATGGGGGTCTGAATGCGGGGCACGCACTTTATGGACTGAGCCCCATCGACACCCTTTTTCTTTCTAAAGACTTTATTTACTTTTATTTTATATGTATGAGTGTTTTATCTGCCTGCATATATGAATGTATACATATGCAGTGCCCAAGGAGACCCACCCCCACACCCCTCAGAGACTGGTGAATCCCTCAGAACTGGAGTTACAGACTGTTGTGAGCAGCCACATGGATTCTGGGAATGGAAGAATCCAGATTTCCATGTAAGAACAGCTGGCTTTAACTGCTGAGTCATCTTGGGCTCTCCACAATCCTTTCCTCTAATGACATTTAAATGCTTCATTATTTTATCTTTTATGTGCATGGGTGTTTTGCCTATATGTCTGTCTGTCTGTGCACCACTTCAGAGTGTGGCACTCCTGAGACCAAAAGAGAGTGTCCGACCTCTTGGAATTGATGTTATCACATGGTTGTGCTTGGCCTTAAATGCAATAGCATTTAAGAAAAAAAAAAAATGTTGGCCGGGCGTGGTGGCGCACGCCTTTGATCCCAGCACTCGGGAGGCAGAGGCAGGTGGATTTCTGAGTTCGAGGCCAGCCTGGTCTACAAAGTGAGTTCCAGGACAGCCAGGGCTACAGAGAAACACTGTCTCAAAAAACCAAAAAAAAAAAAAAAAAAAAAAAAGAAAAAAAAGAAAAATAGCAAATTTCTTCAACGAAATGACTGTTGACACTGAACAAAGCTCATCCTCCTGAGGTCTGTAAAGGTTGGTAACCTTCCAGGTGGTCAAGATAGGACCCACCTGACTTCCTTAGTGAGCAGCCCGGGAGATGGTGCACTATGGACCTCAAGCAGGATTTCCATTACAGATGTTGGTTTTCTTTGTCATTTGGGATATCCTTCCCATATAACCTAAGCCTCTTGAGGAGACTGTTTCTACAAGAGTGTACGTATTCACGACATGTGTGAGCGCACATGCACGTGTGTGCCTGTCCTCAGCTCGATGTCCTCGGGGTTTCCTGCTGTGTCTTAACTTGCTGTGCAAGGGGGCAGGAGCCTGTCTGAATGAGAACAGCCATTCACACCGAGGCAGTCCCATCCTGATTCCCAAGGATGGCCCAGCGAGGTCAGCTTGGCTAGGCTGGCATGCTTCAGACTCCAGTCATGCTCACAGGAAAGCTAAGATGGCAGAAGTGTGGAGATCAGTTGACCCATGACTCCCCTGATGTCCCATGGCCAGCTGTGACTGTAAGTCCTTGTTCTGTGGAGCCCACAGGCTCCTCATTCAGATATGGCCCAGACACCTTCTAAAGATCCCATCCATAACCTGAGCCAGGGAGAGCTGGCTCTTGATGTTCCTTGGATCAAACTCTCCTATCAAGGAGGCATATGTTCCCAAGCTGAGGGCTCTTACCCTGTTCCACAGTCCTCCTCCTTAGACGGCCATTTCTCCTGGGTGCTGGCTCAGGGCCATCAGAGGTATCTCTGGAGTTAGCTAAACTCAGTTCTTGTCAGAAGCCCTGCTAGGACACCTCACCTCACTCTCCATGTTCCTCCTCTCTCCTGGACTCTGCCCAAGCATCTGCAGATCCCTAACCACAGAATGTCTAATTTCCCTCTGGCACCATGTCCTGCCGTAACCCTTCTTTCTCCCAAGACAATCCCTGGAGTCCAATTCTGGACAAGTAGAGACACTGCTAGTGTTTGGCTTAAACCCAAGGACCCGGCATGCTCCACTGTAGCTGCTGTCCTGTGATTCCCCAGTCTGTCCTTCTCTCTGTCCTCTCCTCTGGGTCCCATCGCCTTCTGCTTCAGTCCTCGTAATAACCGGTTAGCCAGCTTCTCCTTTGCCTCGCCCGGACAACTCCCTGGTGGTCACTCTAGAAGTCAAGGGGACTTTTGTGTTACACTTACCTTAAACCTGTGCCGTCCCTCTGGCCACTACAGAACCCATTGTGCTCTTTGAGTATTTTGATGCTTTCTAACGATGCCCTGATGTTGTGAACACATCTTTCTTCCTGAAAAGGTCTCTCCTTGCTTCTTCTCTGAGATGATATTGGGATAAGCCCTCTTTGATCTGCACCTAGTTTCTTAGCTGCTCCATACACTTCCCTAGGAAACCCCTTCTGTGCCTGTTTTGCATCTTGAGGGGCCCAGTGCAGTGCCTGGACCCCATGTTTGGGGGCGGGGCTGTTGTAGTTGCAAAGGCAACTTGGCTAGAAAATTTGACATGAATCCTGTCTATTTATATCCATCTGGATGCTCCCTCCTTTAGCTGCCTGTAATGCCAGGAAGCATCCCCCTGTAACTGCTCTGTCTTCACTCCCAGCATGGCCCCTGGGGTGAGCTTCCAGGACACCAGAGGCCCTTCGCAGGATTAGTCTGAGAGCTTTCCTTCCCCGACATACACGCAGAAAAGCCCACCAGCCTCCTGGAGGCTAGGTAAGCATGGAAGACCAGTTTTCATTTATCTTCTAGCAAGCAAGACAACGGAGCAGTCAGCTTGGTTAAAGGGAGTCGGGAGAAATGTCTATCCAAGCTCTGTCCATCCATGCCTCTCTCCATCTTCTGTCAGTCTCTGCCACGTATCCACCATCTCTACTTATCTTTATCATTGATCTCGTGACTACTCATCTAAAGTACACATGCGCACACACACACACACACACACACACACACACACACGCACACACACACGGGTGGACTGTTATATGTGTCTTACACTTAGAAGGTGTAAAAATGGACTTTGGGCTAGTGAGATGGCGACATGGCTTGTGACAGGCAAGGTTGATGATGTATGACAAGCAAGCCTTAATGGACGGGGTTCAACCTCTGGGACCCATACGAGAATGGAAGGAGAAAACTTACTCCACAAAGTTGTCTATGACTTTCATGAGCATGCTGTGGAACAACCCCACCCTATCTTGTAAATACACAGTTATAGGTTCACAAAGGTGACTGCCGGGGGCTGGAGAGATGGCTCAGCGGTTAAGAGCAGTGACTGATCTTCCGAAGGTCCTGAGTTCAAATCCCAGCCACCACATGGTAGCTCACAATCGTCCATAATGAAATCTTATGCCTTCTTCTGGGGTGTCAGAAGACAGCTACAGTGTACTTATATACATACAATGAATAAATAAAATCTTTTAAAAAAAAGTTGATTGCCAATGGTGCCAGAGGGAAAATAGCTGACTTATTTGTAAATCACAAATAACCCAAATTAAGTTTCTTATTAAAGTAGAAACCCATTCCTAGTTGTACAAACTTCCTTTTGAAAGCAGGTGGGTGGCCTGGGTTTTGCCTGGGTTTGGGGGAGGGATCTAGACGTGGGATGATTTCTAACTGTGACTCCTAATATGCTGGTGTGTCCTCAGCCTGTAACCTCTTTAAGACCAGGCTACGGTATGCTGATCTTGAAGTACAGCTCCAGCCCTCGGGGGTCCTTCCTCTGTGAACACTGAGGGCCACACTTGGCCATGACTCCCTAGAAAGCTTTCACCATATCTAGGGGGAGCTTCTTGGTTAGCTCAGGCCTCTTCAGCTCAGAAGATGTACGGTTATGAATAGTAACGCACTATCTGGTCTACACTGGGGAATTATGGCTCATGCGATTGTGGGAATGTACTAGACATTCAGTTTGGCAACCATTCCTGTGATCCAAATATTAATTTTTTTCCCATGCAAAACAGTAGCACTGCTCTGGATCTGACACGCCAGGCAAGAATCTGGGAGGCAGAACTGTGACCACTGTGGGCTGGCTGCAGCCTTCCCAACACAGCGATCGACCACAGCACCATCTCCTTCTGTGAAGAGTCTTGGCTGTCGCTGGCTGTTTGTTAGTGTACCTTTCCACAAAGCAACAGACAAGACAGTTCCCAGTGGACACTGCCAGTTCCGCTCAGTGTGAGTACGGCAGGTGGGTGGCCCCTGTGAACTGGCAGGGTGGCGCAAAGCCCTGATGGGCCTCTCCTGTCTCTTCTCTCTTAGCTTTCATGCAGGGATTTCTCCGTGGTCTCTTGAAACGCTATTGTCTCTCAGACCTCAGCCCAGCTCCTCTGGCTGCATACTCTGCCATTTGACTTTATATGAGAAGAACTGAACTGACCCAGAAGTGATAGCGTCAAAGGCCAGATAGCAAGAGGAAGCGACTTAAATCCACCACCGTTATACTGTTTGCTAAGCTGTATCATCCGGACAGAAACTGCTCTGATCTGAGTATGTGGAGATCCCCAAAGTCCACATGCTGAAGTGAATACCTGCCCCCCCCACCCTCAAACTGGCATTGAAGGTTTTGCTATCAGAAGGTGTGAAGGTTACAGGTGGATCTTCATAAACTGGTTAGTGGACTACCCTGTCCATGAGAGGACGCACTGTCTGGGAAGCAGTAACTCCTCCCTCAACATGGAATCTGTAGTGTTTGGGTGTGGGCTGTCTTGCTTGAGTGAGTATGAGTACCATGTGTGCACTGCCCATGGAGGCCAGAGAAGGGCACTGGATTCTCCGGAGCTGGAGTTACAGAAGGGTGTGGGTCTGGGAACCTAGACCAACTAGCAAGTGCATTTTGTTTTGTTTTGTTCGAGACAGGGTTTCTCTGTGTGGCCCTGGCTGTCCTGGAACTCACTCTGTAGACCAGGCTGGCCTTAAACTCAGAAATCCACCTGCCTCTGACTCCCAAGTGCCAGGATTAAAGGCGTGCGCCACCACTGCTGGGCTAGCAAGTGCTTTTTTTTTTTTTTGGTTTTTTGAGACAGGGTTTTTCTGTATAGCCCTGGCTGTCTTGGAACTCACTCTGTAGACCAGGCTGGCCTCGAACACAGAAATCCACCTGCCTCTGCCTCCCGAGTGCTGGGATTAAAGGCGTGTGCCACCACGCCCGGCTTAGCAACTGCTCTTAACTGAATCTCTCCAATGCTCAAGCTATGACCTCAAGTTCTCCAGTCTGAGGTGTTTGGTCATGTGGCTACATAGACTAGAACAGTGACTTAGTCACAGAGACAGGGTTTCCAAGACCCTCGAGACAGGGGTTCTCAGCCTTCCTAATGCTGCGACCCTTTAATACAGCTCCTCATGTTGTTGCTACTTCCTAACTGTAACTTTGCTACTGTTGTGAATCATAATGTAACATGTCTGATATGCAGGATCTCTGCGATGTGGCCTCCAAAAAGGGATCACGAATAACAGGTTGGGAACCACTGCTCAGGATGAACAACCCTTCAGAATATAAGCAGAGCCGAGCAAAACACCCAGAGCCGTTGGTAAGGACTGCCGTACTCAGGATTTTCTAAACTCAAGAAGAACTTTGAAGAAGATTAACAAAAGCACTTCATTCCCAAAGGAACCCCTCTTCTGGAGTTCCTGTGGGCCATTCGATGTTCGATTATATTCTTATTCATCTTAAAGTGCGTGGGTCAGACTATCTCAAGCCGGCGTGACGCCCCTGAGCGGTCAGTGCTAACACCATGAATGTCACAGCAGACAGGCTCTATGAAGACGCTGCCTCCTTCTGTCCCACAACAGAGAGCTAATCCCTACCATGGAATCAACCCCCGAAACGGAGCTGGAGTAAAAGGGTGAAGTGAACAACTAGATGGAAGCTTTGGCCATAAAACCAAAGTCTGTAGAAGCCAACTTCATAGTTAGGAAAGAGCTGGAAGCGTGTGGGTGTGTGCTCAAGGCCTGAGGAAAATTCCGGAAGTTCAGCAGATGTTTTCTGTTAGGAGGCGTTGGAAGCCTGGAGGGCTGTCTGTATCTCCTTCTTGGGAAACAAGACGATTTAAGAAACAGTTTTCTGCTAAACTCACAAAAATGCAAAGCTTATTGGCATGGCGACCTCCAGACCCTTCCCAGGGAGTTCAGAGCACTGCCTTGGAAGATCTGTGACAGATAGACACCCCACCTGCTGTGCGCTCTGTCCTCTTATTTATGTATCTCTCTCAGCTGCTAACAGTTTCTCCAGGATTGGCAGAGGTGAAACCTTCCCTCTCTTTGGAAGACAATGTTGGAGTCACAATGGCTTTTCTTGGTTTAGAGTGTTTCTACATAAACATTGATAAATGGGGACTCAGACTCAAGGAGTCAGAGGTCTCTACTGGACAGAAGATAAGGGAATTAATGTTTAGGAAACATGTAGGATTTCATTTAAATATTGCATCTGCTGGGGAACGTTCTTCCACATAAAGATTGGTGCATGGAAGATTCAGACTGTATTAACAAAATGTCCTTTATGAGGAGCTGGAGATGGAAGCTACTCTCTGGTCAGTGACGGATGAGCTTGCACAAACATCCCACCCAAAACCTTGTTAAAGTCTAGAACTCCAGCTGGCTGGGGCTCTGGCGATCTAATCAGATTGCTCCACCGGGTTACTGGATATGTTGCTAACGTGGGCCATATTCAAGGACATGAGATGCTTTTAGCCCTGGGGACATTACTCAAGCCACTGAGAATTTTAATGGCCTGAGCCACAGAGGGAACTTCTGAAATGACCAGGTTCCAGACACCAGAGTGAGCCCCACACAGACCCTGCCAGCACCCAGCCAGTTTCCCTCCAAGAGGAGCAGGTGGCTTACCGCTTTCCTGCCAGGAAGACGATGGCGTGCGCACATGACCAGATTAAACTGCATTAGGTCAGTTGTGTGGGAATTTACACGTTAAACAGTTTCATGGCAAATCTCCCAAAAACGTACCCGATTTTTGAAAAGTCACATTTTTTTTCCATGTCTTTCTTAAAACTGGACTGTGTCACTCGGGGAATATTACACGCCTCGGAGGAGGAAGGATTTCACAAGACTAGGCTCAGCCCAGTCGTTTTTGGTCATTTGTGGGAAAACAACCAGCGAGGGAGTTCTGATTTACAGAACTGTAGTTTGGGGCCAGCCAAGCTTGGGGGCTAATTAAACACCCACCAGGTTGACCTGCATTGCCTGGTCTTCATGTCCCCAAGTCAGATGGGGTCAGTGTTTCTGGCAGGGTCTTAGGGTGACCTATGATGAGTAACCCAAGGAGGTTTTTCTTAAGAAACAAAACAAAACAAAATAAAACACCAGTGCAGCCCATGATGGCCTGGAACTGCTATATATCCAAGGACGACCCAACTCTTGAGAGCTAGGAGTGCTCTAAACACATGACTTAATCTAATTTTGCAGCTGGAACGCAGGAGTCATCCACCCAGGGACCTGGAGTCGGTGGGTAGCCGTTTTCCTTTGGCGTCTCCCCAGTGCCCCCCACTCCTTCCATTCCTTAGCCTCCTTTCCCAACTGTTCCCAGAATGCCAAGCGCTGAGCTGCTGCACATAGTGTATGTGTTCTTTTAATCTCTTTGCCAATTAAAAACAAAACAAGACAAAACAAAACCAAAAAACTCACAACCAAAATTTGGCAGGAATTAGCAATTATAAAATCCTCTAAGCAGGGGAGGGGTGTTAGTTATTTCACGGAACTAAGGAAGAAAATAGTTTTCTAGGAACGTGATCCGAAGAAGGATGCTATAAAGAAGCCATGCCATGCTAACTTGGTTGATGGCTTCCAACTGCCACCCTCTCTGGGCCAGATATGTCTGCTTCCATGCACTGTTGATGATGAATTCCTCCATTCCATTTCTAAGCAATGGTGACTCCACACTCCTCTCTGAAATCCCCACTTCTTCACTGATGCTATTTAAATTGGCAATGTGTTTGCCCACGGCAAAACCAGTCTCTTCCTTATCATGTAAAATAGCCAGGGGAAATGCATTTCCAAGAAGGAAACAGGAAGAGGAAACAGAAGGAAAAGGAGTAAAACCTGCGGTAAATTCAGACTTTTGTCTTCTAAAAATAACATCAAAGCCTCCAGCCAGTGGCTGACCATCCTAGTGGCCTGATGGTTGTCAGGCTTCCCAGTGTGGACAGCTCTTTTCTTAGGTAGGCTACAGCTGCTCTTAAGCTGGTAGCAGCCTCTCTTCTCAATTCATCAGAGAGCTGCTGAAGTCTTGCTTTAGAGATTTCCTACTGAACTCAAAAGTAAAAAAAATTAAATTAGTGGCTGTGAAAAAATAGGCTGGAGTAGTCTCATGCCCTCCATCCTCCCTCGACCTCTAAATCCAGCACAGGTCTCACCCCAGCCCACTCCCTGCCATCTCCACAAAGGACCATTTATACCCTGGGAAGCCAGGAGGCTCACTGTGGTCTCCCTCTGTCCTCTCACCTGATTCCCTCTGCTACATTTCCCTAAGTGGCAGTCCAAGTCTGGGCCAAGCCTTCTGGCTTCCAGCTTTGATTTACTCCCCAAATGTCTTGTCTGCCTTGCCAAGATTGTGAAATATGCCACCTACGCTGTTCTTAAAAAGTAAAAAGAGCTCAATGCTTTACCAATGGAAAATATGTATCCGTCACTAAGTGGGAAGGAGAAATAGAAACTCATTTTTAATCTCTCTCTCTCTCTCTCTCTGTTCTCTCTCTCTCTCTCTCTCTCTCTCTCTCTCTCTCACACACACACACACACACACACACACACACTGATGTGTGTGTCCCTAATGACCCATTTGAATGAATGACAAATCTGGAACACAGAGGCAAAGGATAGCTCAGGACACTGTGGGGGTGGTTTTTTGGTTCCGGGTTAGCACAGGCCACCTCTCTGTGGACCTGCCTGGCAGAGCTCTGCTGGGAGCGGCATCCAGGACTCCTGTGACGCATCTCTAAGTGACCAGCATGGGAGCCTTATCTCCAGACAGACAACTGAGTGGGTGGATAGACAGCTGGCTTGGGGAACGTTTCCAAAAGCCCTCCGACTGTCATGTACCATTAGCAGGGCTCCCTGCATGCTTGGCAGGCTTGCTCCAGCTGGAGCGGCTTTATGCCCAAGGATGGTAAGACTGTGGGTAACTTGCATTAGTCATGTTGGTCAGCCTGGGGCTGGCAAGGCTCAGGACTTGGAGAATTCAGGGGCTTGGCTTGAACTGAAAAATAAAACCACAGAACATTCGCGCATTTACGAGGTCGCTTCCCTGAGATCTGTGCAGTTTACAGACCTGTTCTTACCGAACAGCAGATCTAAGGCTGATGTCACTGCGTCCTTACCTGCTGGCAGCGACCGCTCTCTCTCAAGAGAAGTGGGGTGGAAAGGAAATTCCTATCGTGACTTTGAGTGGATTTCTGATGGAATTCAATTACAAGATGTTCAGAACTTATCTTCTGCGATTACTGGCAGAGTTTAGGAAAGGGATGGGAACGGCTGAACTCAGCTGGTACAGCGAGTGCCTAGCGTGTAGTGAATGAAGTTCCTGTGAAGAGCATAAGGCCGTCCTTGCGTATGTATATAAAATGTAAAAATGTATGTAAAATGTAAAAATGTATGTAAAATGTAAAAATGTATGTAAATTAAAAATGAAAAGGGGGAGTGGAGCACTGTGGTATTCCCCTAAGGCAAAGGGCATGCTCTCTGTCCACAGATCTTCTGCTTGGACAGATTTCATCATGCCTGGGGCTCCTACCTCAGAAGAAGGGCAAGTAAGTCCCCAAATGAGTGGTTTGGGAGATCCAGGGTGTGGCAGGAGCTGAAGGCTCCCCATCTCCAACCTGTGGTTTTCTGAGACCCTCTTGACCCTCCGACTGCAGGAGCAGAGCAACTTCTGTATGTACCTTCCCAACCTCTAGGCTAGCTGGTAAGTGAGGAAAGGAAGGATGGTGTCACACCCTCATGGGACTGCAGACTGATGAATGGGCTGAGGGCGATCGAGGAGAGTGGGGCAGAGCCCACAGACTGACGAGGCCCCAAAATGGTGGCACACCCCTGGCTCAAAACTCATGAGTGTTCAGTAAACCAACCCCCTGAAGCCTTCTCTTACTTAACATGGCAGCTTCCCATCACAGGTAAAAGAGAAGGAACTTGTTCCTACATGGAGGAAACCCTGGGTCTGCGGGGCTCCCCGAAGCCATCCCTCTGGGCTATTGTAGGGAGAATGCTGGCCACACCTGACATCCTCTTAGCCAGTGACTTGAGCTCTAATTTCCTAGGAGACATGTGCTGGCTCTGTGGAGACTCAAAACCTAATACTAAAAACCTTCCTCCCTCACCACCCCAATGCACTTCAGCAGGATTATTGTTTCATGTTATACAGGTTTGTGTCGTAAGGTCTGTGTTCACAGAAAAGTCATCCTGATGTCGCTTTACCCTAGGCGGGAAGAGCGGCTGCTGAGGGGCATAGCTTCAGATTCTGAATTCACTTCCCGCTTTGGTCAGCTTTAAAGTGAGCTTGCCAGAAAACTGCAAAGAGACTCAGGTTTACCTCATAACAGTTGCCTCCAGCAACCTCAACCAGTTTATCTCCAGCCTTTCCTGAGTGTGGATGGCCCCTATGCTGTCTCTTCCATCCTTGGAAAGGTTATCTAGGTCAACGTCCCTCGAGGAAAGAGCAGTCTCGTGGGTTGCCTGGGTTCTTAGTCATTTAGTTGACGCTCAGTATCTGATGGTAGGCTTCCTTCTCGATCCTAATCTACAGGTTCCAGTAAATCTTTCCCTGTAAGTCTCCCTACAGCCTGGACAGACACCAACCAATCAGTTACCCGATATGGCCTCTTACTGGACATATGGATACATCTCCTACTCCATATTTCACTTTCTGGGGATGAAAATCGCCCTCCACATCTTTAGGCAAGGTCTAATCAGCGGTTAAAGGAGGAAGAGGATATGGGGGCTCCCACAGAAGAGCAGACACTTCCAGGGCAGGAAATATCCGATAATTATTCCTGCCACAATTAGATAAGGGGTGGGGAGGAGAGAGAGAGGAAGTGGAGGGGATTCTCAGGCATCCCTTGAGAAAACAGGAATGAGGCAGTCCGTGTACTAATATGGGCTTCTTTCTGCTGGGGAAGGGACACCATCTGTGGGTGAGAAAGTCACAGGCGTTGCAAAGAGGAAGACAAGCAGAACTGGGAGGGATCCTGCAGACTTGCAGCTCTCTCTGGCTGTGCCCACCCTCTATCTACTCAGCTTCGATTCACTCCCTTCTGGATCCCCGAGAGCAGTGGTTCTCAACCTTCCTAACACTGCTACCCTCTAACACAGTTCCTCCTGTGGTGACCCCCAACCATAACATTACTTCCCTTGCTATTTCATGATTGTAATTTTGCTACTGTTGTGAATTGTAATGTAAATACTTTTGGAGATGAAAGTTTGCCAAAGGGGTGGAGATCCACAGGTTGGAAAGTATTGCTTTAGAGGGTGACTGTCCGAGCCTGGCTCACCTCTCTTCCCCTCTGCAGATGAACGGCCTGCAGCCTTCAGCTTCCAGAGTTGTTCTTGGAACTGCCTGCAAGTCTTTGGACTATGCCACAAGCTCCACATGGGTGCTTTTGACCACAATTGTTGGTTTGCTTGTTTTCTTGTGGATTCTCCCCCTGTCACTGATCAATTCAGGCTGTTAGGATTTCAACCTCTTCCTTCTTTTAGAATTTTAAGTCTGAAGTTTGTCATCGGCACCATTTATTGTTGGAAATCTTAATAAATCACCATGAGAAGAAATAGGACCTGTGTATGAGAGAGAGAGAGAGAGAGAGAGAGAGAGAGAGAGAGAGAGAGAGAGAGAGAGAGAAAGAGAGGGCGGGGAGAGGGAGAGATCCAGAACAGAAGCCTACAGACTGCTCAAGTTTTATGGGCATCTAAGGAGAACTAAGATATTGAAATATCTTATGATATTAAGATATCATGATTCATGATTAAGAGTCTTTTGTTTTGTTTTGTTTTGTTTTGTTTTGTGAGCTAGAGAGGCTCAGTTATCAGTGTTCGCTCACAGGTTGTGTAGACTGAAGAGTGAGGTGGCCCCTCCTGGGATGGGTGGAAAGTCTCCAAAGGAGCTAAGGCCACCGGTTGTCTCCACTATCACACACAGGGTATCAGAGATTCCCTCCATTTCTCCCTAACTCCGCTGACCACTTGGTTAGTAAGGCATTAGCTACAGGGCAGGGTTTTAACTCTGCCTCCTTTGGTGTTCAGGAGCTTAGGCAAGGTCACTGGAACAGGTCATGGTTAGACCCATTATTAAAGCTCTGCCATTAGCAGGAATGAATACTTCCAAAGCTCGGAGATAGCCACAGATGCTGCAGCAGCAGGCAGCTAAGTCTAGTCTGTGCACTCTTGTCTGGTTACTGACTTGGTGGAAGGTACTTCTTTTGCAAATCCAAAGTCCCAGCCCACTGGAAAGCTCGGGAGTCACCAGATCCATGTCCCGAGGACTTTGACCCATGTAGGGGTCAAGGGAAACTTCTTCAGTCAGTGTAAGATTATGGACTCACAGTTTCAAATGAGATTTTTCAAATTCAACCCAAAACAAAAAGAAACAACAAAAACTGACCACAGCACTACTAAAAGTAGACACATTTTTCCATGAATGAGGATATGCCCTAAAAATAATTTTTGACCCCTCTCATTTACCCATATTTATAATTTACTTGTGACCCAAATATTGAATAAACAATAGGAAAAGATACCACCAGACACAAATAAGAGGCTTCCACGGATACATGTCTGTTTAGAAAATAGTTGTCGATATGTAAATAAAGATTTGATTCAAGTTTGGTAAGAATCCCAGATGTTCAGAGTCCCATGGGAATGAGGACTCACTGACCACAGGCTTGATGTGAGGGGAGCTCTCTGGGGTCCTTGGCTGCCTGAGGGGGCCTCTCAGGCATGCTCAGTCCTCTGTATAGAATTCCTCTCCGAGGAACATGCTGGGAACGTCATTGAGAATCACCATCAATGGAGTCAAAGGCTGTGAGAACAGCTCCCCAGTCCCCGGAGGACGAGTTTCCGTGGCTCTGTGGAGTAGCCAGCCTGAACTCAGAAATCACAGAGCGGAATGCTCACCATTTTGAAACAGGACTTTTTTTTTTTTTTTTTTTTGGTTTTTCGAGACAGGGTTTCTCTTTGTAGCCTTGGCTGTCCTGGAACTCACTTTGTAGACCAGGCTGGCCTCGAACTCAGAGATCCGCCTGCCTCTGCCTCCCAAGTGCTGGGATTAAAGGCGTGCGCCACAATGGAGCATCTTCCGGCGGTTGGGAGCCTGGAGGACCTAATGTTGAGTCTCACCTGTACCTGGTGCTCCAGGTGTCCAGAGTCCTCCTGGCTCTACTTTCTGAGGCTGTTTGGTGGGGTTATTATGTCCTTGGGTGTGTGTGGGGGGTGGGGAGGGGGGGAATGAAGGCATTGCTCTCTTCCTTGGAAGATGAACCTCTTAAGCTCTTGGGACTCTAGTCTTCAGGGGCTGCCATTTGACCTAGAAAGTCCCAAGGGCAGTTGTTCTCTGACCTTTCTAGAGAACACCAAGAGGAACAGCAAGGGTCCTGCCGGGGTACTGTGCCTTAGGACTGTTGACATCCTTGTGACCAGTGTGAGACCAAATACTCAGGATACACATAATGCATACGAATAACACGTTCCACATATTACCCCATATCAAGTAAAACAGATACTTAATAAAGTTGAATTGGCTTGAGCCTGCAGCACACAGTATGCTGGTTGGAAATGTTTGACTAATACATATTTATTAAGCATAGATATTTCCAAAGGCATGTAAGTCTCCTGTAACAGAGACTGACCTTGAACTTACTATGTAGCAGAGGATGACCCTGAACTCCTGACCCCTCCTCCTTTAACCCCCTAAGCGTGGGGATTACAGGTACACAGTATCATGCCCATGTTAAATTTATTTTAGCTTTAGAAATATCCAAAGGGAAAAGTATTCGGTGTACGCAACAAAGAAGGCTGCTTTAACTATGTGTGGCTGTCACTGAAGAAGCCAGCCCAGAGGATGCTCCGTGGGAGCCTGCTTCCAGGGTCACCTTTCCTCTGATCCCTAGACTGGGGAAGAGCTGTCACGCTGCGTGGGAAGTGGGCAACCTGTGCCAGCCTGCCGTGGACAGGGGATCTGGTGGGCCACAAGGCAGATGCAGGAAGACCAAGGCTTTCTTACAGGGAGGCACTGCTGACCCATCAGACACTGCTCTCACGGCTCTGATATTCATCTACACTGCTGCTGCTCATGCCGGTGATTTCAATTACAAAGTGGATTCGCTCCAGCTCTGCCTTTATCTCTGTGTATGTGAGTATGCTTGTGTATGTGTGAGTATGCTTGTGTATGTGGTGTGCATATATGTGTGTGTATGTATGCTTGTGTGTATATATATGATGTATGTGTGTGGGGGGGTGGGGGACATGGCCCTTGTTAAACACTGAGGCATGCAGTATCCTAGTAACGTGCTACTTCGGAATGCTGGGCGGTGAGGCGGCTGGCTCCACAGGTCTCCAATACAGCTTCACACTGACTTAGAACAATGTCCTGAATGAGCTGGAGGCATGCCTTCCTCACCTTCAGCCCAACTGCAGGTGCCACAAACAAGGGAAGGTAGGCCTGTAGCCAGAAGCTCTGAGGGCTGGGCAACCCAGCTTCAAGCACCCTAGAGGGGAGATCACAGGGTTCTCGCACAGCCATCAGGGGCTGGAAGTGGGAATCTCAAGAGGGCCAAGAGCAGAGCACACCCGTGGGGTGCAGAGCAGAGACCGCTCAACACATGGCTGGCAGGGTAACATGAGGAGAGTGTCTCTGAGAGGCAGGGAGGTCCGGGAAGCAGTGGCAAACAGATCTTTGAAGTTTGGGCGATGCTGTCCATCACCCATGGGCTCTGACGTCAGAGNGGGCTGGAAGTGGGAATCTCAAGAGGGCCAAGAGCAGAGCACACCCGTGGGGTGCAGAGCAGAGACCGCTCAACACATGGCTGGCAGGGTAACATGAGGAGAGTGTCTCTGAGAGGCAGGGAGGTCCGGGAAGCAGTGGCAAACAGATCTTTGAAGTTTGGGCGATGCTGTCCATCACCCATGGGCTCTGACGTCAGAGTTTTCCCTTGAGTTATATAAAAATTGGAGTCTGTGCCACCCACAAGCTAGACTGCAGGCAATGAGTTGACCCTGGTGTCTGCGTGGGGCACGGGGCATTCTGCTGAATCACCATGTGGAAGTTTTGTCTCTGGGTGCCAGGTTTAAGGCCAAAAAGCACTGCTGTCCGACGGATAAAAACTCCTATTCTATAAACACGTTCTTCCCAGCTGCAATTTATCTTGCTCTGGGGCTTAAAAAATGTTTCAACAGCGCCGAATGTGATGGATCACAGGACTTGCTCTCTTTCTCATTCAGTGGGTAAAAATAAATCTTGGATTTCGGGCAGAGGGGAGGAGGCAGTGCCAGAAGCCCAGAAACCTTCCCTTTTCCAGTAGTGGTGTCTGCAACGGGAGCCACACCCGGGCGGAGCCTCCCGGAGGAGTCAGATGCAGGCAGGGCCTGGGACGGACTCTGCCTAGGGGCAGTGCTGAGCTATTATGAGCGGTCTAGGGTTTCAGGGGGGCATATAAATAAGAACATAACAGTTTATCTTTGGCCACTGAGGTATACTCTTAGGGATTCTGTTCAAATCAAGCCTTGGCCCTGAGTTTTCGCCTTGGGCATTTTTGGTGTTATATTGTAAAGGTAGCACTGAACTAACTTTCTTCCTTCCTTCTTTCCTTCCTTCCTTCCTTCCTTCCTTCCTTCCTTCCTTCCTTCCTTCCTTCCTTCCTTCATCTATTTATTTATTTTATGTATATGAGTACACTGTAGTTGTCTTCAGACACACAGAAGAAGGCATCAGAACACATTGCAGATGGTTTTGAGCCACCATGAGGTTGCTGGGAATTGAACCCAGGACCTTTGGAAGAGCAGTCCGTGGTCTTAACCACTGAGCTGTCTCACTAGCCCCTGAATTTTCTTAAATGTAATAATGACTTAGGGATACTAGAAAGACTATTTCTGCTCATGCAATTGGTGGGGGGCTTTGCACACAACCCCAGGGGTTCATGTTGGAAGGCAGGTGAGCAGTAGCAAAGGGTTCACACCCTTAATGCTGTGACAACATCACTTCTTAACAGACCCAAAGAGCCTTGAGCACGGTGCAGAACAAAGTCAGAACTAGGGATGACCAGCTAGTGCTCCACACAGCCCTCTGAGGGTGCCAGGTGGGGGGTGGAATGTGGAAGAGGGGGGCTGCTGTAAGCAAGGCGGGGAGGGAGGAGCCTCAGATGCCTGACTTCAATCCGGGGTCTTGTGTCCCCGCCAGGAAAGACTGCTGCTCATTTGGCATCAGCGTTGGCTTCTGAGTCTCCCAGGCTGACGTGAATTTAGAACAACCCAAACCAAAAAATCCCAGAAGCCTTCTAAACTTAGAAAAGAGCTCAGGGCTCTGTCTGGGTTGGGTCATGTGTGCTCCTTCCCAGCTTGGTGCCACCAGCAGCCAGGCAGGCAACTGCCCAGGTCAGTGGGGGATGCCGCAGGCCAGGGCAAATGTGGTTAGTAGGTGGTTTTCCTGTAGTGGTGCTGCCCACCCATGTGGAGAGAGATCTCCCACTTTGACAGCACAGGTCGGCTGAAGCTGGTGGGTTTCTCGTCAGCCTGATTCAGGAATTCCAGTCACACTACCTCATCCAGCTCGGGACTCTCTGAATGTCTGAGTGGCTTTTCCTCATGACATACAAAGACCAGCTATAGTGGCACACTTGGTGTGTTTGGGTATTGAGATGGTCCATTCAAGGAAGTTTTCTGGGCAAGGGTTTTTCCCATAGAACATCCAACCTCCTCCCTTCTGCACCTTTAGCAGAACCCTTTGTAAAAACCCTGGACCCAGAAGACCGCCACAGAGGGCCGGCTTCCTGTGATGACTGAGATGTGCATACCACAGACCAGGACCTTCCTTCTCTGTGAAGATGCTTACACAACGATGCTCACTGGTTCTGAGGGCTAATACGGAACCATAAGGACAGAGCGATGCAATGAATGACGATAATAGCTTTTATAGCTATTAATGGCATGGGGCAGCAACAGGCCCTCTCTGTCCCCTGTAGCTCATGGCTTACTAGCTGTCTTACAAACTCCATTTTTAATCTACACGCTGAGCCCGTGGGGACCATGCTTCCCTTATTTTTGCAGATAATGAAGAGATCAATACTGCTAAGGGGTTTGATGACATGGTTAGGAATGGCTGAGTGGGTTGTGTGTGAGGTTTTTGTTTTTATTTTTATCAGCTCTGATTCTGTTCCTGTTGGAACATGCTCATACTGGCAGACACATCCAAGTGTGTGTCTTCTAAGAAGCCAATAAGTTGGCCATTCTCTAACACTACTGAGCATTGTCTGAATTTCTGGACTCCTCACACCACTGAATGATGGCACTGGCACATGTGTGGTGGTGACGGCACACTTGACATCACAGAACTGAAGACAGAAGGAAGACTCTAGAGTCCACCTTACTTTAACAGGGCACCACAATCCTCTTTGAACTGTCAAGACAGTAGCTGTTGGTAGAACTTCCTCTCCAGACTTTCTTCTACATGGTCCTCCTGCAGTCAGTCTACTTAAGATTGCCACCTAATGTATATAAAGACTTTGTTCCTTTATGGGCAGGTCTGATCTCTCTTCTGGCATGGGATGGGTCACAGACCCATTAACTTTCTTTGAACACATTTTCTGTATAGTTAAAAAAGGACAGAATTTGTACTCTTCACAGTGGGGCAGGTCCTTAAATTGAGTGACTTTCTTGGTGCCCGAGTTTATTGGTTTAAATAAGAGGAGACGAAAGTCACCAATTGTCTTGCAGTATTAATTTCTTGGCTTACTGTGTATACATAAGCTTGTCCAAGATGAATATTGAGATGAAATAAATCTCTTTTTTCCTACCCAGGGATCCATCCCATAATCAGCCACCAAACCCAGACACTATTGCATATGCCAGCAAGATTTTGCTGAAAGGATCCTGATATAACTATCTCAAGTGAGGCTATGCCAGTGTCTGGCAAATACAGAAGGGGATGCTCATAGTCATCTATAGGATGGAACATAGGGTTCCCAATGGAGGAGCTAGAGAAAGTACCCAAGGAGCTGAAGGGGTCTGCAACCCTATAGGTGGAACAACAATATGAACTAACCAGTACCCCCAGAGCTCATGTTTCTAGCTGCATATGTAGCAGAAGATGGCCTAGTCAGCCATCATTGGGAAGAGAGGCCCCTTGGTCTTACAAACTTTATATGTCCCAGTACAGGGGAATGCAAGGGCCAAGAAGAGGCAGTGGGAGGGTAGGGGAGAAGGGGCGGGGAGGGTATAGGGAACTTTTGGGATAGCATTTGAAATGTAAATAAAGAAAATATCTAATTAAAAAAAAGAAAGAAAAATAAACTTTGTGACTTAGAAACCTAAAAAAAAAAAAATCTCTTTTTGACTTGAGACAAATCCAGGAAGCCTACCCCTCAATGTCACAACTACACTATAGCAGATTAACCTTTGTCAAATGGATACAAAGTTTCCAAATGCAGACTCCTAAAGAATATGGTTTGCATAACACCACCTTCTGGAATCACTAAAAGCAGCTCCTTCCCCTGTCTTCCTCTGGGCTCCCAAAGGCCATGTGAAGAAGGGTACTTAAGAGTAACTCAACCAAGCAATAGGAAAACAGCGCTCCCCGTCCCAGCCAGGCCAGACACCACCACAAGAATCCCGCTGTGGACTTGGGCACCTTTCTTTCTAAGCATCTGGAAAAATAAATAGGGGCTATTCTTTTTAGTGTGGCCCCTCTAAAGTGGTCTTTATAATGTAATTTAAGATTTTGTTTTGCCAAATTCTCTCTCCCTACATACATGTGCATATGTGTGTGTGTGTGTGTGTGTATGCATATATATTTTATTGAGATGGGGTCTTACTATGTATCCTTGGTGACTTGAAAATGCTATGTAGACCAGGCTAGTCTGGAACTTAGAAAAATCCTGTTTCTGCCTCCTGAGCGCTATGACTGAATATGTGTGCCGCCATGCCTGGCTTTTGACTGGGATCCTAACGCTGAGGTGAGGTAAGAACACTAGTACACCTTGTGTACATAGTTTCTATTATAGACACTGGACTGCCCATAAATGACAACCTCTTACGATTGAGTATTATTAATCAAGAGATATGTGTATGTGTGTGTGTGTGTGTGTGTGTGTGTGTGTTATCAATCTCTCCTGGTAAAACTCCTTGCTCTTACCATATCTATTTAAGAGAGCCCTTCAGCACAATTGTCAGAGTATCTCCTGATGCCTTTATTCTTCTTTACCTGGTATGATGACACACTTTTCGTACCTTGTACACACACATTAGCATGCACACTTTGAGTGATTTGTGAAGAGACTGTGAAGACTTTCCATAAATAAAGCGGGTGTGTTCGTCGAGTATCTAAGGAAGAAGGTGACTCACGCCTGTTGTCCACAGCACCTGTTTCTGTACTTACTCATCAGCAAGGCTGTGATTCAGACTTCTCTCTGGGGAAGCAGGCGGAAGACGGGTGCACATTGTTCTGTGCAAACTTCAAGTCTCGCTTCTCCCCCTTAAGTCTTTATATGTGCCGTGAAAAGAATTTATTCTATTTGGCTCACCAACAAGATGCTAAAGCCATGTTATAGCTGTTTGCAGAAAAAAAGGTCCTCCAGTGTCCCAGAGCACCTGCGTGAAGACCTTGGGGATTCAGGAAAGGCTTCATTGTGGAAGGAAGCACCTTGGCTCTGAGGAACAGACTACCACACTGCTTCTGTTTTCTCATCTGAGGACTGAGCCCTGGCGAAGCCAGGCAATGTGACCATAGCAGCCCCAAAGCAAAAGTGTCCCTTTGAAATACATACTAAGGAAGCAATCAATGCATCAAGCTCTTAGAAAGAAAAATAAAGCCCATGAAAAGGTGACAGTATAAAATCTACCACAATCAATGATAAGATGTCAGGGCGAGCCTAGCGAATGTGCTTAATACAACGAGCATAAATATGCTTTATCTGTCACTGTCTGGAAGTGAGGCAGATGACCCCTGACAGTGTGCAGGCATGGCCTCTGCTCTAACTGGGGGATTCCTCAACACAAATCCCAGAAGCATTAAGAAGGTACGTATATGAGACTCCTGTCTCTGTGCCTGAGGCTGTGACACCATTCCTGTGCATTGCTGGGACAATCCCTTCCTGTGGCAGGAGCCACGAAGCACATGCTCATACCCCAGGCCCTTGAACAACGGCTTTAATAATTGTTTCTCTGTAGGATTTGTTTAATTTTTAAAAGTTTCAACATTTCTGAGGAAACAGTTATCCAGATGTGTGTGCATGAACTGGGCTGTGGTTGGCTTGGGTCACTGTGCTTGGGGTGGGGTGCAGAGGAAGAGGGGTGCAGAGGAAGAGGGGGCACCAGGATTTCTAAGAGACAATGAGGTCTTTGGGGAGTCTTCTCACCTCCTGTTGTCTGATACTGCAGGTAAGGAGCTGCCAACTTTGATAGAGGCCAACCAATTCCTAGATTACCTCTAAAGGAATTGGAGATTCCAAAGAATTAGTTAGCTCATGGAGGTATAGATCGGAGCATATTCAAGGTGTTAATCTTTAATCTAAAAACTGGAGTCACTTGTAGAGGCGGTTATCATCACTGTAGATTAGGCAATGCACAAGAGAGGTTTCTTAAAAAAGAAATCTTCCTATTAAATATGAAATGCCTGGTAAAACGCTGTGTGGGCATGCGGGGCGGAAAAACTGGCCAGACAGAAGAAAGGAATTTTGCTAGAGAAGGCCCAGAGAACAGTCCTTTAGGTCAGCTGTTTAACTGTATCCCAGGTTTTATGACAAGATGGGGGTCGGGAGGTGGGGATGGGGTGAGGGAGAGGGAGGAGTAGGAAAAGTAGATGCTTGCTTCATGGTAGTGACTATGGGCACGCTGCACTGTTTTACAGAGGGAGAACCTGAAGGAGAATGGTGTGCCTGTGCGCTGAGTGCCTGGGCATCTGTATGTTGGAGCTGGAACTAGACTCCGAGATGGACTTCCTCACACGGAGTGTCATTTTCAGCCCCGGATGGCAAACTGGTGTCCAACTGTAGGGCAAACTCTACAGCAGGCATGCACATTAGCCTGCTGTGGGACGTCTCCCCCCACCTTGGGTAGGGGGAGGCCTGAGAGAACCAGGGGTTGCAAGAATGACTTCCCGGACCCACAGCCCCCACAGAAGAGCTCCTGGCAGAGCTGCGGAGTACCACTCTTGGCTTAGAGGAGGAGGCTTGAGAGCCTTCCAGGGCGGTCAGGGTGTTCTTGAGCTCAGGAATGCTCTCAGAGGGAAGGTTTCATGAGATGGTGGTGGTGTAATTGGGCTAAAGTTAGGAGCAGGGGTGGGGTGCAGTGCGCAGGGCTGGACTGCGGGAAGCAAGGAGTTAGAGAAATCATGCTGTCAAGGGAGCGCTGGCCATATTTGCAGAAGCCTCCTGGTGCACACTCAGGTGACGCTCTGAGCTAGCTGGGAGATGGACGATTGTAATTTCTACCACAGCGCTGTCTCCAAGAGGCAGGAGAAGTGCACACTGGGGGTGGGGAGACCGGAGAACCAATCTACAGAACCGGCAACTCCCTGGCTCAGCCACTTTGTTTAGGAAAAGAAACCACCCATGGAGAAATGAGGTTAAGGCCGCAGGAACAATTTTGGACCACTAAGTTTCAAGCATGTAAGATTGGCTCAGATATCCAAGGATGCTCATTGGGGCCAGCACTGGATCTCAGTTCAAGTTTTGGTCCTGGACTCTTCAATTATGTGATTCTAGGCAACTTACTTTATTTAATTTCCTTAAAACTGAAACGGGGACTACTTCACAAGCTCTGTAGGTATTTCTCAGACACAAAGCACTCTCAATAAGCTCTGGCATCGCCATAGTAACCAGGAGCATGCCGCCTTCTCCTCCCTGTAATTCACACCAAGCACTCAAAGCAAACACGGTGTGCTGGTGATTGATGTGGTATGGCTTCAGCTTGGTTGAATACTGCAAGTGGCAGGCTTTGTGGGTTCCCTGGGATTCTTAGATGGCTGTGCAGTGTTAGGCTAGGTCCTGGGCAAGCAGGGATTCAAGCAAGGATAAAGTCAAATGGTGTTCCACTCTGGCACACATGCCACCAAGTAAGAGGGCGAGGAAAGTGCAGAGGCAGGAAGGCACTGACTGGCACATGTTGAAGATAGGCGTGAAGACAGGATGAGCTCTCTCTCACAGAGGTAAGACTCGCAGAGTTCTTAAGCATGAAGACACAGGCGTTTACAGCACATGTATGTCATAACACTTGAGAGCTATGAATCTCGGCAGGTCAGGGAGACCCCATGCATGTGCCTGAGCCCAATGCAGAGGAGAGAGCACAGCCCTCAGCTCAAACTCTATGTCCCTGGATTTCCTACTGAGTACAGACTGATAAACAGTTGACCATACTGTGAGCAATGTTCTCTGAGGTATTTTGATTTTCCTTTTTAAAGAATTGCAGTCCAATACTCCACTCCCCAAAGAGCATGAGAGGAGACACTCTAGCCAGGCACGGTGAAGTTCACTCTTACAGATGTACACTGTGTCTGACGAGCACCCAGGTTCACGGAGGGAAAGAAAGTGGATGCTGACACCGTCCCACCCTGCAGATATGCTGCCTCATACTGGGTATCCTTCAGGAGACCGGAAGAAGGGGGACCCCGACTTTGAGGGTCCAAGTCAGTCTAAGGATTCTAAAGCCCGGATGTGTTATTAACGTGAAACGGGTACCACAAATGAGTATTACCCTAGGCTTGGAAAACTCACAACCAAGTCATTATGCTTCTTTTTTAATTGGAAAAGAAATAGGTAAGGAACACATCCTACTCCTGAGAAAGGTGATGTGGTCAAAAATAAACTTTTAGTCACTAAACTGTATGGATAGTAAGAAATGGAATAAATGTTCCACTGCAGCTCACGTACGTCAGGACCCATCTAAATTTTGGAAAGGAGATGCTGTGAGTCAGAACAATGGCTTCCCACAACACCATTGTGCACACGAAGACGGGAAACCCAGACACAAACAAGAGACAAACAGCAAAACCTGCCAAGAAGGTACAGGAAACATTTGTTCATGTTCACCTCAAAAGTGGAACAAGACACTAATTGTTTTTTCAGATGACTGTTAAAAATAATGCACTCTTTACTGTAGTGGCCACAAGATGGGATTTGAATACAGCATTGTTTAAAAGAAAACAAAACCTCTCATTATAGCCACTGTTTAAATTGGAAGATTTATCTTTATAGGTTATCTTTCTTTGGCAAAACGAGATAAGAGTTTTTATAGACGAGAAAAAGCCATCTTCTGCAGACAACATGTGTTAAAAATAATCACAAAGATAAACAAACAATAAAAGGTTTAAATTTCAGACAACAGGACAACACTGTTAGCTTTGGTTGAAAGAATAGGGTGTCAGTGAACCCAGCTATGCAGGACTGGCCTTCTCATTTCCACATTTCACTGTGCCCTGCTCAGAAGTCACTTGAAGGAAGGACGGGGAGTCTGCCTAGGTCTTCACAGACAAAATTTACCATTAAACAAAAAAATTATGCTGAAGGACTCTGGGCAGGCCTTTGTGTCTATTGCACTCCCATTCGAGGTCGTAAGGCCCCTCGTTCAAAGGAACCATCTCTGAGAGGGGCCCCTGAGCCTGAGAGTGTGTTGGGTACAGTGAGGTCCATGGTCACTGTTGATTTAATAAGTGTATTAAATACTGGTGTCCATGATTCATTTACAGTGTCAGCATCTGTGAACTGAGGTGAAAATAGTTGGAATCCCTGGAGTGGGGCTGGAGGCAGCGGAGAGCCAAACAGAGGAGGGGTGTATGTGGGGGTTCCTTGGAGTAGAATTTAATTTTGGCTTTGCTGGCCCACTTTTCCATCTGTGAGCAGACTCCCCAAATAAGTCTGGAGTTCATGTGGTTTAATGCCAAGAGCAAACAGAGATCAATAAGGGACATGGTGACAACTGAAGAGTCATCTCAGGGTACAGCCAGCCTCAGACCACAGGCAGCAAAGTCTCAGTGAGTCTGGAGGTCCCATCTCAGTGCCTATGGCTGTGGCCGAAGAAGAGGCACATGCAGAGGCAGGACGAGTTGGGAAACAGCAGTCAGTAAGCTACTCCGGGTCTGACACAGACATGGTATGAACTTTAAAAGGCAACAGTGTATTCAAATAACCTCTCAGGACATTAAATAAGTACACACTGTGCCTCTTTTTAAAGTTTGAGACAAGTGCTAAAAATAACAAAATTCCCATAGCGTGCAACACTAGCCAATGAAAGGGTTTTCTGCAATGGTAAGCTGTTGATCTGGAAACTTGAATGCAGGATGTATGTAATTGCCTGCATGCGCACATGCATGGCATGCAGACGCTACAGTGCTGGGCATGCTGGCTGCAGCACATGTCTTAGTTCTAGGAAGCATGGTGGCAGCCAGAGAGTCCCTTCCTATCTCGCAGCTGCTGGGAGGGGCTCTTGGTCATGAGGATAGGTCTTGTCCCCTGTAAATGTCAATGTCAGAAGACAACTTATTCAGCTCTGCCATGGGCTTTGGCTTTTCCAATGACTCATCTCTCCTTCAAAGATAACTGACATTTCTGAAGGGAACCCTTTTTATTAAGTCTTATTTCTCTCTACCAAAGAAGTCGTTCTCATTTTCTGCACTTGGGAGGCCATTTTTCACCCACAAAGTCCTTTCTGTTTATTTCTTTGTTGCCCAGTTCTCCTTGAGGGTATGCAGACAGCCACATACCCTGTCTACCAATGCTAGCCTCAAAATAAAGCCCCCAAAATACTAGTGGCAATTCACATTTAGAAACACCCTTCTTGGTCCACGGCCATGTTCATGGGATGTCTGTGTTTGAATTGGGTCAGATTGAGATGAGAGAGACAGACAGACATACAGAAAGAGACTGGGTAGGCAGGCAGGCATGCAGGCATGCAGGCATGCACACACGCATGCACACACACGCACATGCACACACACACACACAGAGTGAGAGAGAGAGAGTGAGAGAGATAGAGAGGGACAGAGAGACACACTAAGGGGGGAAGAACAGCCCCCCAACTCTTTTCCATACCAGCCACTGCAGTTACACATTTCAGTAATTCAAGTGGGCTCAGGATCATCCTAGACTGAGGTTTAAAGGCAACTGCCACAGTGGAAGACCAAAAGGAGAAAATCTCATAGAGAAAGTCTGTTTTGGCAGATTGATCTATCTATCTATCTATCTATCTATCTATCTATCTATCTATCTATCTATCTATCCATCCATCCATCCATCTATCTATCTATCTATCTATCTATCTATCTATCTATCTATCCATCTATCCATCTATCTATCATCTATCTATCTATCTATGTATCTATCTATCTATCCATCTATCTATCATCTATCTATCTATCTATCTATCTATCTATCTATCTATCCATCCATGAATGAGACTGGGTCTTACTATGTCGCCTCAGCTGGCCTGGAATTCAGAGAGATCCATCTGCCTCTGTCTCCCGAAGGCTGGGATTAAAGGTGTGCACCCTCACATCTGGCTATCTTGGTAGAAATATATGGGTGTATTTGGTCAGGGTGGTGGAAAATTAAAGCGGAGTTTCTGAAGCATGGTTCTGGTCTTCAGGGAGAGGTTTGCCCTACTCTAATCAGTCTGTCTGTCTGTCTGTCTGTCTGTCTCCCCACTGTGGAGGCAGCAGACGCTGAAGAGAACTGAATCTGATGATCAGGGTCGCAGAATGGCCGGGAAGACCAGCTCGAGAGCCATGGCTAGAGGAGAGAGTATCTGGAGAGAAATAGAAACCGACAAGAGAATCAGAGAGCCTGCTTCCCCTGCTAATGCATGGCTGCCCTTGGGTTTCTCCCTCTTGCCTGTGGTGTTTGTTGGGAATGAGCCCTAAGCCTTCATGCACAGCCAGCAGCCATTCTAGCACTGAGACGTGCCCAGCTCATCCTTGGAAGGTTTTTTGGATTGAAGCTGTGAGCTTTCATGTGGGGACTCCATGTTGAGTGACAGTCCCAAAGAAGAGCTCAACCCTGCAGTCGGGAGGCTTTTGAGCCCAGCATTTACCAGCTGTCATGTTTTGTGATGATGTGACGGGGTATCTCATGTAGCCTTGGCTGTCCTGGTTGGCTGTCCTCTATGTAGACCAGGAATATGCAATACCTTTACCCGCTGTGTTCTGTCTGGATCTCACTCTGAAAGGTTATGAAGCGATTCTGCTCTCCCCTTTCCTCCTAGGTTACCAGGAAAGTCTGTCAGACTTCCATCTCTGGAGCCATCTAGGAACAAAGGAGCATCCCTCAGACTCAGAGCTTTCTTCTTCTCTTTCTTAGGATGCAGTTGGGTGTCCTGCCAATGGTCTACACTAGTCATTTCTTCACTGTGCGCAGAGAAGTGGGAGTGTTTGTAAAATGTTAGGAAGGTTGGCTTCTGCAGCTGCTTCATGACTGTGTCTGTCTGTCTGTGTTTGTCTCTGTGTCTCTGTCTGTCTCTCTGTCCCTCCTCCTCCCCCTCTTTTTCCTCCTCTTTCTTCAGAGAGGAGAAATAGCCATGGCTGTTCTGTACCTACATAGAGCAGGAGACCAGACCAGCCTTAAACTCACAGAGATCTGCCTGCCTCTGCCTCCCAAGAGCTGAGATTAATGGCATGCGTGCTCCTTTCTTGTAAGCTGGCTATGGTACATACAGCTTGGGGCACATAGTAAACACCCAGGGGTTCACGCGGCTTGCCCTTTGGGACTGCTATATTCTCACTGATAAATAAGATCTGCTGATTCTGTGGGCTAGGCTGCAACAAGAAGCCTAAAACAGGACATTCAAAAGAAAACAACCCTTTTTCTGAACGGATTCTGTGGATTCTGTGCCAACACAACAGGTATTGCTGGTGTTGAAGGCACACACAGCCACTTTCACCAAACCCAAGAGAGGCCCGTTTGGCTGACTGACGTTGGCTAGGATGTGGCACACAGATCTAGTCTAAAGTTCTCAGACAGTTGTTATCAGGAGCCCCCACAAATGTCATGCACATAATATGCATCCTTTTAAGTGCAGTTATTCTCACAAGAAGTCTGGGCCCACGGGCGTTCTTCAGTATTTATTATGGAGAACCCAACCTCAAACCATCTGCTTCTTTATTTAAAACAGGCCTTAGGGTTGAAGATCAGTTCTGTGCCTCCCAAAGACAACAGTGCAGTAAGAGCCAGTGCTGAGAGGGTCGGGGAGCCAGAGAGCCGCATACCTCACCCACTGTACGCTAATTGCTTCCACTCCTTTGCTCCTCTCTCTCTCTTTTTTTTTTTTCTTTTTCTATTGTGGTCCCAAACCTTCCAGAAAGTACTTGGGAAATGTAAATGTTTGTCCTCTAGTGAGTGTGTCTTTTCTGCCGTCTCTGTGTTAAGGAGAAACAGGCCAATGAATGCTTGTCTGGAGCAGCATTTTGAGACGCTATTCCTGTATCACTTCTTCTAGAACGTCAGTGTCTGTCTGGGCTGGACTCAGGGATATTTTGATCTCTCTAATCAGTGGGGACATGTGGCATTTGGAAGGCTGCTTTGTGCTTCCTATATGAGTCACACATCTGGCCACTTGAATGGTCACTTGTCTTCACCACCACAAAGAGCTTGGGGACACCAGAGGGGTGAACCGCTCAGGGCCACAGGCTGGCCAGCTTCTAAGGACAGTTCTGAGATTCCCAAGGCTGTTAACAATAAATTAATTTAGTATTTGCCCTGATGCCAATGACAGAAACACAAGATGGATGTGGCCTCTTTCCTTTGAATATTGAAGAGAGCAGTTCTTGCTGCAGCAGAGATGGAGAAACAGGAGCAGGGACCTTTAGTCCTAGAATCCATTGCATACATGCACAGAGAAGGGCCAGTTAAAGGGTCGCTGGGAGAAGAAGGCATAAAGAGTTGTGTGGCGGGTTATTTCGGCCATATTCTCCTCTGGTTATTGTTTTAATTATGTCTAAAATAAAATGAGGAGAGTAGCTTGGTAACTGTATGGACTCTGTTACATTCTCTTCACTCCCGCAGTCACTGGACAGAGCCAGCCTGCAAGGATGCTCGGATAGAGCCTTGCGCAGACTAACTCTGAAGGGCCTTTGTGAACAACTGGACTGTCAGACAAACTGCATCACCCCTTCCATACGGAGACCCAGAGGTCCCAGCTGACCCCTGAGGGAGATTAAGCCACACAAGGTTCTTGTAACCCCACATAGCACTTTCTCACAACATTGGCCCTTTTAGAGATCCCATAATTGTGTAGAAGAGAAACAAAAGCCCCGACAGCAGCGCGCCTTCTCTCACAGAGAGGGGAAAATGCTTGAATGCCCATGGGAAAAAAATGCTTTAATGCCCAACTTGTCAAAACATTCCATCTAGAGGTGGGAAAGGGAAGCCGTCTGAGGCCAGAGCCCTTGTCTGGTTTACAAGAAGCTTCCTTTAACTTCGGTAATCAGCGGCCTGTGGGAACTGGTGGAGACCGGCTGGCCCCCAGCTGCCTTTCTTAGTCAGTGGACCATATGGATGTTGACTCCCTATGGAGGAGAGATCAGAACTCTCAGATGGGCCTTCTCTGCCTGTCTGTGCCTCCGAACTTCCAAATCAATGGCTGCAACTTTTTATTCTGTTTTTGAGAAAACACCTGCCACCAGGAACCAGGCACCGAAAGGGTTAAATTTTTTTTCCCCCTTTGCACTTCATTGCCTGTTGCCTCCTCTGAGCTAGAAGATTCCTTCTCTAGGGTTGGCTTGTTCTGATGTCAGTTCAATGGTCCAGAGGGCATCTGTGGCTCGGGAGACAGTGGCTCTCTCTGATCTCCAGGGGGTGGGGTGGGGGATCCAGGAAGGATTCTGAGAGGCTGGTTCTGAAGCAGCTGCCTTCCTTAGTAACTTCAGGAGTCAAGATGTTTAACTGTGAGGGAATCTGTGAGAGGCTGCCAGCGTACTGTCAGGGCATATGAGTGTTCAGAACTCATCTGAAGGGATGAGGGTAAAAAAATGTATCTAAGCACTGCAATTCTGGGGCACTGCACCCACTGATTAGAGCATCACTGCACATGGCTGCGTCTCTGTCCTGTGTGGCCACTTAGTTGGGTTTTATTGTGCCCTGGCTTAGCTGTTACAGTAAACAGCCAGGATGTGAATGACTCCTGTTAAGGCCAAACTTGCACCAAAGATTTCCTCATTTCTCATTATTTAATAATGCTTTTTGCTGATAAGAACAAACCTAGAGTAAGGCTTAGGTAAGTTCAGGTAAAGGGGGTGATGATTTCAAAGATGATGGAAATGCATTTTCCCTCTTGAGTGTGTGTGTGTGTGCATGCAGTGTGTGCATGCAGTGAGTGTGTGTGCAGTGTGTGTGCATGTAGTGTGTCTGTGAAGTATGTCCTTGCAGTGTGTCCGTGCAGTGTGTGTGTGCAGTGTATGTCTGTGTGTGCAGTGTGTGTGTGTGTGTGTGTGTGTGTGTGTGTGTGTGTGTGTGTGCAGTGTATGTCTCTGTGTGTGTGTGTGCATGGAGGGTGCTGGTGACTGAACCACAGAGCTTGTATACCAGGCATGTGCTGCTCCTCAGCCCCACCCAGTTCTGAGCACACCGTCCGCCAACCATGGCGTTCTAGCTACAGTGGCACTCTGTGCCTCTGTTCAGTGAACCTGTGTCAAAACTTGTCTTTTAGCAATGTTTATTTTTTTGTTTTGTTTCTGTAGCCCAGGCTGCCTTTGAGGCCCTGCTCTTCCTGCCTCTGGGGTCACAGGTATATGCGGTCATGCCAGGCTATATATTTTTTCCTTTTATACAGACCGCAATACTGGCCTGTTTTGGGTATCAAACCCTGAATAATATTCCCATAGTTTTCTAACATATTAAATATTGCCACATTAGGATAGAGTGGAGGGGTTTCCCTTGCAGAAAGATGAACTCATCTCCACAGCTGCTCATAGTTCCTCTTGCTCAAATGAAGAGTCCCTGTGTGTGTAAGGCAGTTGGATCCCCAAAGTCCCCAGGATATAAACTACCAGACAGAGAGACAGAGATCTCACCAGAGAGACACATGGAGCCTCACGTTAGAAAAGCAAAAAGATCAGTTCTTCTTAGAGGCATTGGAGAGAGGCAGAGAGCTAGGTGACCCTCCCCTCCAACCTCCCAAGAACTCCTTCTATGGGCTGATTGAGAGCTCATCAGTTAGTGGTCTAACACAGCTGGGCCTTGGTCTATTTACTTTTGAGATCAGATCTTATTTGTAAAGATTTGAGCTGAATAGGTCACAAATCCTGGTCGAGTGTCCAGGGGACAATGGCTTTCTATTGTTCCATGCTTCCCTGGGATACACTATCTAGGATGTTCTTACACATTGACTAAGAGTTCATTCTCTTTCCTTCTCCCTTTGTTCCTCCCTCCAGCCTCTCCTCACCAGACCTGACCTTAAGGACACAACTGACCCCTGGGACACTGTGCCCTGGGCCGGCCCATCTCCTTCGCTTGAGTTTATCAATTAAGGTAATAGCTATCGTCTGTCTCGCCTGCTCAATAGCACGTTTCGAGTACTCAGTCACTGCTGATCAAACACGTTGGAAGGAAACTCTTTTTCAGTGTGCACATCTCAGGAATATGAACACAGAGCCGCAGACTGCTTGGTATGCTTGGGTGGTTTGGGTTCCTCGGCGCTGCCTGTAACCCACTCCCGTGGTGGTCACTTACCGCTGCCTGTAGCCCATTCCTGTGTGGGAGCCAGGTTTTAGGCCCTTCACAGCATTTTCTTAGATTCAAAGGAGACCCATACTTGAATGGCACCTAAAGCACTAGCCCCAGTCAGCTTTCCTTCATGGATGGGACCCTGGTTCAGTTAAGCAACGCCCTCAAGAAAGCTTCCTAGAGCTCATCTTATCCCCTGCAGATGTCCTCCAGGCTCGTGAAGCCTTTCCTCTTCTCTTTCCAACTTAATTTTCCCAACCCTTGCGCTCTCAGGTCCCCTGTGGGCAACCCCACTTTGTCCTTGAAGTGCATGAAGCACCCTTTGTCTTTGGGGACACCATCTGCGGCTCACGGGTGAAGGCCTTGCTTGTAGCTGCTGGAGTGGGGTCCTGTGGTGCTGGAGTGTAGATCCCCATATGCAGAGGAAGCTGAGGATGTTTCAAAGTCCAGCACCATATGCGTTTTGAGGGGACATGGCCCTGATCCATATCTGTCCCCATGAAACCCTCAGGTAGCCAAGCTGGAGCCCTCGTGCTTAGGGATGTCAGGTCCCTGTGTTCCCTGCCCTAGTAATATCCATCTCCTGGTTTCAGAAGTGGCTGAGAACCACACAGAGACTCAAGTCATAGGGACCTGGAAGCTAGCTTGTGTGTTTGCTATCTATGAATAATTTTTTTTTTGCCCTTTCCTGTGGTGACTGTCTGAAACATTGCAGGTGACTTCTACTGGGTATATGGGGTGACTGTGCCACCCACACAACCTATCAGTGAAGAGGGCATAGCCACAGCAGCACTTTCTTAGAGAGAAGACCCTGTCAATGGCTGGCTGCTCTTAGCTGCTGTGGCCTCTGTCCTTTCTGTTCCTGATCTAGGTTTTTTTTTTCATCTCAGAGTCTCTGCTCCTCACGGTCAATGGCAAAGACTCAATGACAAGTCATTCCTCAATGACAGTCATTCCTCAATGACAAGTCATTCCTCCCTATTATGCTACTATGCTTATTCTTTTTAAAAAGACTGTCTCACTGTGTAGCCCTGGCTGGCCTGGAACTCAGTACGCAGACCAGGCTGGCTTCGAACTCATAATGATGATATACTTTACTCTGTGGGATTCAACAGGCAGTACCAAGGTCAGTTCCTGTACCTACTACTTTTCCTGGTTTCTTTCCCTTTGGTTTACATTGTTAGATTTAAGGAATCCCGGGAGGGTGAGAACTCTTTGTCTCCCAGATCAGAGACCCAGGGTGGGAGTGGGAGAGTCTTAGAATGTAAAATCCAGCAGCTAAGCCTTCCTTGTTGCCTTGAGGCACCCACATCATGCACACACAATGATCACATTTTAAAAATTTTAAAAAAAAATGGAAGCAATGGACTTAACCAGAATTCATGTTCAAACATTACATGATAGAGGATCATGGCTAACTAACTGAAAAAACAAAAAAACCCAAACAAACCAAAAAACCAAAAAACTAAAATCAAACTCACTGGTTATTAACCTGTGGGGTGTGACCCCCTTGGCAAACCACTATCTCCAAACATACTTATGATTCATGACAGTAGCAAATAGTTAATAAGAAGCGATGAAAATGATTTTACGGTTGGGGTTGTACTGGCTGGTTTTGCGTGTCAACTCGACACAGGCTAGAGTTATCACAGAGAAAGGAGCCTCCCTTGAGGAAATGCTTCCATGAGATCCAGCTGTGGGGCATTTTCTCAATTAGTGATCAAGGGTGGGAGGGCTCATTGTGGGTGGTGCCATCCCTGGGCTGGTAGTCCTGGGCTCTATAAGAAAACAAGCTGAACAAGCCAGGGGAAGCAAGCCAGTAAGTAACATTCCTCCATGGACTCTGTATCTGCTCCTCTCCTGCTTCCTGATCTGCTTGAGTTTCAGTCATGACTTCCTTTGGTGATGAATAGCAGTATGGAAGTGTAAGCTGAATAAGCCCTTTCGTCCCCAACTTGCTTCTTGGTCATGGTGTTTTGTGCAGGAATAGAAACCCTGACTAAGACAGGGGTCCCCACTACTTGAGGAACGATATTAAGGGCTCATGGCATTAGGGGGATTGGGAACCATGCTCTTGACCAACCTTGGAGAGTTATGGAGCTCACACAAAGCTGTCTTTACCTGTCCCTCTGTTTTCTGTTTATTAACCTGTTAGATCATGATGCCCTGGCTTTGGACATTTCTGTGGTGGAATTCACTCCATGTTTTCCACTGAGCTGCCTGCTGGCTTCACAGTGTATATAAGAAGAAAGGGCAGGTTAGGAGGTCTTCAACCATCTGTTAGAACTATCTGTGTCGTAATTCACCAGAAGAGGAAGGTTAGCCTCCTGCTTTGCTGCTCCTGGCCTGAGCAGGGAGTGAGGGGGACAGAGGCCCCTGCTACAGTCCCCGCCTCTTCCTATTCCAGTCCTGTGCCTCACAGGAATTTTCTAGAGACTGGTGGGATGCAATGACCCCCCCCCCAACTCCCACCCCCAATCCCTGCAGCTCAGCACACGAGGTGGAGAATTGTGCTCTATGGATTTTACACAGACCTGCTCACTCTGTAACTTGAGCATTCTCTTGGAACTGGACCACAGTGCATTTGTGATTTCTCCTCGGAATCCAAAAGTTATCCAGTGACAGAGTTTCTGCTGTTGGCTGTCACCATGGAGAGAACACAGTAACAAGGGTACCTTGTCCATATAAGGCTGAGTTAGCAGAGCACACAGCCTGCAGGGAGGCTGCGTGGCAGCTACGGCAGCACCGAGGGGAAAATATATGGTAAGCGACCCCAGGGGAAGCTGTGGGAAAGAACTCACCACGCACAGGCTCCCTGAGTCAGGCTCCGCCCTGCTGCTATTTTTATAATAGCATTATTTAAGAAAAACATTATAGAACTAAGAGCAGTTCAGAAGTAGCCCTGCTTTCTGCAGAAACACGTGTGGGTGAATATGCTACAAGTCCTTTCTGCGTGCATGTACCTGGAAACGGATTCTATATTTTCATTCTTGTTTGATATTAACACACATAGTTGACCAGGGGAAGAAAATACGTTTGGTAAAATGTCCAGTGACATCTTCAGAAACACACCAGTGTCATCATGAGTCTCCCTGCCAGCTCTGTCTTACCCTGCAGCATATAGTGTGGTCTACTTGGATTAGCATGTTGTGTGATGACTGAGCCTGCATCCTCATGGTATCTTTCTCTCCTCTCACAGGTGCAAGGATGAGATTGAATCATGGGAATGTGCCCTGCCATGTGGCTGGCTGAGTGAGCATGGTCATATTGAGAGGATGCCGCTAAGGTGAAGTCCCATGTTGGGTGTCACTGCCTCTGTCTTGACAATCTGCCTAATGATGAGAAGTAAGCCATACCAGGCTAAGCTCTGATGACCAGACTGGTCAAGTGAAGAGAAGAGTTAGCTTCCTATTTTATGTGGCCACGGCTAAACCAGACCCAGGTGTTTACTTCGGGAGGGACACTGGGAAATGATGAGACCTCAGTAGCTGTGCTGTGGGACTCCCTAAGTTTTAGACATGTAGAAACCCTTGACAGCTCCTTCCTGGAACCTCTGAGAAGAGAAGGTGTGGCATGTGAGAGTACACTGCCCTGCAGACGAGTCTGTTCAAACAGCATGAGTGAGCGGCCTTAGGGAGAAGAACATCCTCAGAGAGACATCACGCAAACCTCTCATCTGTAGGCTCTGTTCTGGGTAATCATGGCCCATGTGGCACACCAAGCAGGAGCTAGCTTCTCCTTGGGCTCTTGTCCAGTTTATCCCAGGAGGCAGAATGCAGTGTCCTCCAGGGGTCTAACCATCTCCTTTGCCTGTTTCTGGAGATATCTGCATAGCACCAATTGATCTGCTTTGTGTCCATATAAGGAGGCTGAGTCAGTCAGAGCTTAGAGAGCTTGTGCCTGGCCCGGGGAGCAGTGCCTGAGGTCGGACACCTCCATCACTCACAAGCCATCTCATCCTTGGTAAAAATCTATAGCAAGGGACCAAGGGGATTTTAAATATCAAGAAATGAGGCTGCCAGTGGTGATGTACACACCTTTAACCCTAGTACTCAAGAGGTAGTAGCAGGAAAACCTTTATGAGTTCAAGACCATCCTGATCTACATAGAGTTTCAGGCCAGCCAGGAAGACACAGTGAGACTCTATCTCAAAATAAACAAATTAAATAATAATAATAAAAAAACAAGCAGTGCAAAAATAAATAAACAAAACATTATCTATACTATATATGTCTGTCCTTTTAAAATGTTGACAAATGATCTTCAGCTAATAGTCCCAAAAGGACTCAGTCCCAGTAGAGAAACCTTAAACTTAGGATCTCTGCTCTCAGAACTGGGGCTCCTCACGCACACCTGTGATCTCTGACATTAACACAGTCTTCAGTCAGCCGAGTCAGCAAAGACCTTCACATCTCAATAGAGCGCCCTTGTCATCAAGAGCTCCTGCAGGACCTTGAGGAGGGGTGTGTGTGGAGATGCAACATGGAATGGATGTATACCACAACCACAAGGGCTGTGCTGTAGAGGAGGAGTGGGAACAGCCACTCTAAATGCTGATGGGGACAGACAGACCTGGGTGAAGCTCTCTGGGAACTCGAGAGCCATGGTGATTGACAGCTGCGAGACAAGCATCACGCGCACTAGGTTGCTGAACAGCTGCCTTGGTGAGGCAAAGGTGAGGCAGGCAGGGTGTGGTCCCAGAAAGAGCGATGTAGTAGGAAAGGGTAGCCTTGTGTGGGATACTACTCTCCACAACCCCACACATGCAAACTGGCCTAGGGGCCAAGCCTAGGTCCTGACCTTGAAGATGCTAAGCTTATGATCACATACTGAGCTCCATCTACCCCAGTAAAGAGACTACCTCCTTTATAAAATGAAACATGGTTTAATTGCATCTTACAAGACTTGAAGAAATAGTTAATAGTCTGAGTTACATTAACTGTTTGAGGGTCCAAATTTACTTTTAAAATCCATCACGTGTTAAACATATCTGAAAACAGAGCAAGAGTAAACTTTTGTTTTCAGTCTATAATATAATTAAATGCCCAATGCTGAGAATACTAATTTAAACATTTATGGTTCACACAATAATAAGCCTATATAGTATCTGCAAAAGGCAGACAGGAAGAGAGAGAGAGAGAGAGAGAAGGAGGGATAAGAGTGTGGGAGGGGAACTGGTTGAGAAAAAGGGGGAGGGTAAGTGTGGGAGTGGGGGTGAGGGAGGGGAGGGGTGAGTGTGGTCACAGCACATTTTGGACAAATATAATATTGTCAAAAAATACACATTGCTTAATGATGAATAGGATTCACATATACCTTTTTAAAAAAAAGCATTAGTGTATTGTGTGTACCAGAAAGTCCATCTTTCTGGCAAGATGTCTCAGCTGTAAAGAGCATGTGCTGTTTTTACGGAGGACACCGTTCAGTTCCAGCACTCATGTGGTGGCTCACAACCACTTTTTAACCCCAGTTCTGGGGGATGTGATGCCCTCTTCTGGCCACCTGTGAGCATGGCACACAGATAGCACATATACACACATGCATGTAAATATTCAAACACATACAATAAAAGAAAATGAAAACATAAAAAAAGTAACCCTGAAACGGAAACACCAGTTTTAAGGGCAATAGAGCAAAAGCAATCAACTGAAGACTGAAGGAACATGGTAAACCCGCTGCCTACTGGGAGCCATGGCAACCACTCAGGTGCCATGGTGATCTCTCAGGTGACCTTCTCTTTACTTGTCTAGGAAGTGACCATCATCAAGCACACTCAAGGTACAAGTGACTTCAACCTTGGGATTCTTGTTCATGGAACAATTCCCAAAACTCTCAAGTTCACACACACCCAGGCTGCATCACTGGGGCAGTCATGTTCTGCTTTCTATAATGTAAGTTTGTTTATAAAATACTTGCCTATGTAAATCACCAGTCTAGAACATCTCTGTATTAACACACACACAATTAATCTTCAAAAACAACCTTCTGTCCTCACAGCACAGCAGTGTTCTCTTACCATCCTTCCCTAAACATTACAATATATCATGCAAATGTCTCACATTTAGACACATTGTTGCAAGTAACTCTGAGAATGAACACATCAGAGGACAAGCACACCTTGGGGCTGGGCTATATAAGGAACTTGAGTATTCTCAGGCTTTGGTACCTAGGGGGTCTCTGGAGCCAAGTCTCTGTGGCTACCTAGGGACATCTGAGTTTGTGTGTATCCATCACCATGAGAAATAGGACAGTGGTTTGACTGGAACCCATTTTGTGTCTTATTGCAAGTGAAAGGGGATTAGCTATATTGTGTCATCATAAAGAGTGATCTGACTGGTCAATTTAAGGCACTTTCAAACAGCTTCAAGAAACATTATTTTACACTGCGTGACTTACCCTTGCTCCTTTCTCCGGGTAGCACTGGCAACCCCCACTGCAGTCTCTCCCTCCGCAGGGCACATCCAACTTCTTCACACCCTGTAGAAACCAGACACAAGACAAGTTTAAGAGTGTCATCATATCCCTCTGTGTATGTCCTTACTCAAACATCAAGCCTTCATGCAAAATGGTCCACGGGCCCCTCTTAGCACAGATGTAGGTACAGAGTCCCCACCACTGTGTTGTCCCGGGCACAATGGACACCACTATGGCATGTTTGTGGCCCTGAGTGAGACAAAAGTTTGCTGCTGGCACAAAACATTCTGCCGGCGACAGCCTTGGGAGGAGCACTGACTCCAGATGCTAAACCAGGAGCCTAAATGCAAGGACTAGAGGAAACATTCCTCAAACCCAGGGCTGCTCAGGGAAAGCAATTGCAGAGCCTAGGAGGTAGATTCTCAGTGATCTGGAGATTTGAAGGCAAGTGAGCCATGGTGGGAGGGGTTGGTGTGACCACTCTGGTTCCTGCCATAGCATGGCAAAAGAAGATGCTTGTGAGGAGACAGGCCTCTGAAGTACACCTGTCAGTATGATATCCCCAACAGCACTGCAACTTGGGTAGACACATCGTCAGTAAAGTCCACCCCCGTCTTTCTCCCCCTAACACCCACACTCTTTGTGGTGAGGAGAGAAAACTGAGGAATGAGCCTTTCCTAAGTGGTGGGTTGGTTAGCTGGGGTAGCTTCTTGAGTCTCTAGGGCCCTGGGATGGGGGTGGGGGTTTTCTGACTTCCTTGTCCCTATCCCAACATTTCTGATGAAAGAATGGAAAGCCTGGATCATGTGGCCAGGGGTGGGGCTGGAGTGGGGCTGGGGTTGGGCTGGGAGGTCTGGACTTTCTCTCTCAGACTATGCCCACAGGACACAGAAAATGAGGTATCCTTATGAAGCCCTTCCTCCTCTTCTTACGTAAGTCAAGCACCAGCTGTGGTCCTCATGATCCCCCACAGACAGGCTAGAACAGCCCTTCCCCATGCTGGAGCAAGAGAGCTTGCAAGCACAGAGACTCAGTCTGGCCCATCTTGGCCACAGTCTGCTGCCATCCAGCCCACAGAGGCCAGGTTGTTGGCAGTTAAAACTAAGGCAGTGTACGTAGACATTGTTTGCTTCTGACATTCACTCAGCCAAGCTTTCTGCAAGTGCCCCCCCCCGCCCCCCCGCAGGCGACAGTACCCCTCTAACGTCAAAAAGCTTTTAACCACAAATTAAAACTATCTTCACATGTGTATTTTGCTGGTGCATATGGAGAGGTTGGTGAACAGCTTGTGGGATCTGGCTCTCTCTTTCTTTGGAATCACGTGGATTCCAGGGATCGAAGTGAGGTCATCAGGCTTGGTAGCAAGTCCTTTACCTGACGAGCCCATCTCACCAGCCCTAAGGCAGAGTTTTCATTCTGGGTTAAGCCTCGGAAATGAAGTGGAAAGTCTCAAGGAGACGCAAGTCTCAGCACAGGAGCCCGTTGTGTTTCCTGTGGAGATGCCAACCGTGTTGCTATGGGCCTTCTCCTGCTTTACATGACTTGCAGAGCCCAGGATTCATCCACAAGCAGCCCTGGGTATGCAGGTCACCATTGACATCTGACTCAGCACCATCCCTGGGGATGCAGGCTGCCATTGACATCTGACTCAGCACCATCCCCAGGGATACAGGCCGCCATTGACATCTGACTCAGCACCATCTGGCTGCAGTTCACCTAGGGGATCTGCAAGCCTTAGGTTCTCTTTTTACAGTCATTTCTTCAGTGATTTCACCCTATTGCCCTGTAGTTGGAGCCCCGATGATGATTCTCTACCTAATTTACTGTCTGATGGATTTCAAAAAGTCCAGCATTCTCAGATCTTTTAAGAAGCAGTTCCCTCAGAGCTCTTTCTTGAGTTAATAAAACAGCAGGAGGCCCATGGGGTAAGAGTAAACATATATAAAAATACCTTCATGCCTTTGAAATAGGAATCTATACTTTTATCAGGCCGTGCATGTGTGTGTATGTGTGTGTGTGTGTGTGTGTCTTCAGCACACATTCACTCTGGCTCATCAAGTCCAGGTTTTGAAGATAATATTTCTAGAAATAAAGTGCAAGTTGAAATGTGGGTTTCGTCAAAGACCCTGGGCACCGAGGCACGAGCCTGGATGGGTCATGTGACCATAACGCAACTAGACAATTATCTTGGCAGTTGCCTCTCATTCGGCAACAATTCACTCAGGAGTTGTTGGGAACGCGTCGGGAAGGTTTCAATTGAGAAGGGAAAGATCTGTGCTCTTATTTTCCAGCTGCCGAATCACAGGGTATTTTTAATTTTGATTTTAGAGCAACTTGTCAAATTCCTGTATATAAATGAATAGTTGAAATGATTTTAAAGGTTTCAAATTGATCTGACAGGCTTTCTAGTCTGGAGGTTGGGGCTGTCCCTGCATTTAATTGTAGAAACCGGAAAACTGGTGTTGGAGCACCCTGTCTCCTGAACTGAGGGCCAAACAGCACCGGGAGGCGGCTTAGACATCAGCCCAGTTCCGCCATGGCCCTTCCAGCCATCTCACCTGTCCTGCAGGGGCTCTCTTATGAATTCCAGCATCTACAAGAGCCCTCAGGAAGTCAGCTGGAGTGTCTGATCTCTAGGACAAACAGAAATATTGACACACTGGGGCAGAGCATGTGCTCCAGACGGACTCTTAGAGACTGGAAATGTCTCTGGACTGAACGACTGCATTCTCCCAGCAGGATGTGGGGCTCTGGAACATTCTCAAGATGTGAATGCCTTCCTGAGACTGTGGGTGAGGATAGAGGGGAACTGGTGTGGACTGTGTGTCTGGAGATCTGTCCCCTGCCTCAGAAAGGAACTCTGTCAGCGCACACGAGCCATCGTCCCACACTTGGAGTCTGATTCTTGATTCCACTGCTTGGCACTATCCAAGGACAAATCACAATCCTAATTCCTGCTGAGTACTTAATAAAAATGATGGTTCCTTCCCCCTTGAGCATCTTGGGGAGCCTGCACACCACCTCAGTGATGGAGACCATCCTGGACTTTATTTCTATCCTCACAAAAGTGAGCTTCCCCTTCTGAGTCCTCTCTAAGCATTTTATACTTCTCATTTTACAAAAATCACAGGTTAAAACCCAGGCCCCAAGAGTACCTGGCCATAGCAGCTAAGATGAAGTTCCTAGGATGGGGAGGCTCCCTTTACCTCGCCGGGTGCTGTGGGCTGCCCACATCCATTCAGCTGGGCTGACCAGACTGCTTTTGGGATGTCATCAATCCCAGGGTAAAAAGAACTCACGGCCCAAGGTGGTATTACACCAAAGATCCCCTAAAGTTGCCATGAGAGTCTCATCCCCTGAGACAGTAGGTCTCATGTGTCCTCCCTCGGGATTCTGGGACCAGTAAGGAGCCTGTGTCGTGGGTTCATTGTCTTGTGAGAGGGTATCTGGTATTCTGAAAGCAAACTATCTGGACACTGCAAGCGTGGCTGAGGCCAATCATTGCCTTTCTCTTGACAAGTTCATTCACTCCTCGCTCATTTGTGGACTTGTGCACGTGCACACTCATTTCCCCATTCACACACTTCTCTCTCATTTACACTCTTGAAGAAGTCCTCACTCGCACACGCCAGCCATCGCCTCACCCTCGGCTAACTGCTTACTGTGGACGATGTACTGTGCTAGGCTCTGGCATAAAGCAGAGACATGTTAAGACATAGTCCCTGCCTACATCATGTGTGAATAAGTAGAGATGACTGCTTAAGTGTATAAGTCAATGCCTAGATCAACATTATTTGAATTCTGGTACAATGTTTTGAGGAAGAGGATATCTGGAAACCAAGCCAGGAAGGAGGAGCATACTTCTTGACATACTCACTCAGACTTGCCTAAATGCTGTCCCTGTGCAGACTGCCTTGCTGGCATCTGTCTGTAGGCCACACTCTCAAACATAGCAAGGACTAGGGATGTCAATCATCAACTCCTTCCTGGAGAAATCACACTAGCCCATCCAATCACCCGCCATACGAGACACTGAACCCTGCCTACTAAATCAGCTCTGCAAACAAGACAGAAGACTGGCTGTGGCTATCAGAGCCTCCTCTGAGGGGGCACTAATGTCTCCTCGTCATCAGCTTGGACAAATATGCTGTATTGTGGAGCCCCCGTAATGTGGAAGTAAAGTTAAGTCTGGAGCAGGCATGCAGGAGTCATGGAGTGGGGAGAAGTCCTTGCAAACGTTTCCCAGGAGCAGAACTGTGTGGGCAACCTAGAGGACAGCAGAATGCCACAGTCCTCAGAAAGTCAAACAGCGCAGTGGCAAAGATGCTGGGTGAGGTAGAGGAGGGAGGATCTGGAGGTGGAATGTGAGGAGAGGCGATAGACTAGAGATAGGGATTGTCACCCAAATAGGTCACCCCTGAATGACAACTGTGCTCTCTGTAGCTCTGATACCCTAAGTGTGGAGTGCGGGTGTAGAGCCAGTCAGGAACATGGCCACAGTCTGCCTCCTCACCTCATCCCATTTCCAAGTTGCATGCATGCAGACATGGTGAAAAGAGAATGCTGTGATTGGTTAATCAAGGAACAGGTCCACATGTGGGCGTACCACCTGAGCACGCCTGACCTCATCAACAGGTGGGTCTGTCACTGAAGCAGAAGGATCTCCTATAGGTTCAGTGGGGTCCATGGCCAAGTGACCCTGAGCCTATCCTTCCTAGGAAATGTCTCCTTAGTCCCCTCTCTGACCCTGACCTTGTTCCCTGCGGGAATTTAGAGAGTTCTAGAGCCCAGGTCTTTGATGCTGGATTTCCAGTCAATGTAACAAATGAATTTCAGTTCTTCTCTTTCTTAAATACTTTCTTTTAGGGTTCTACACTCTGGGCTGAGTTTTATCCTATCCTGAATTGGTACATAGCACAGCTGCCTGGTTGGAAGTCACAGGAATGACCCAGCTACTTAGCAGCAGGTAGCAAAGTGAAGGCCTAAGAGGCCTTTTGTGGAGGATCCTGACGGCACTGCACTTGTCCATGAGTTTCTAGGTGCAATGGGCAGGTACTGGACAGCATCTCTCTCTCTCTCTCTCTCTCTCTCTCTCTCTCTCTCTCTCTCTCTCTCTCTCTCCACCATTACTTTTGCAAATATCTAAGACTCCCTGTATCTTTACCATGTCCATCCTGGATACCCTACACTACTCTGGATGCATGCTCTGGGTTGTCAGTGAGCTGTTGGCCTCTGGAAGACCAGATGTGATAACATCTTGTAAGGAAAGCCAGGCTCTAGCTTCCTGACCCAGGCTCCTCGCAGGATCCATCGGAGCCTCTCATGCCTCAAGCTGCTGGCTCTCTGATTCTGCCATCTATAAATGGTATAAATGGGTAGGGCAGAGATCAGTGCTAGCAGCTGCAGGATTAAGAGCACATCCGGTCCCACAGTGAGTGGCGCTGGCTCCCGGTCTTTCCAGCAGTTCTTGGCAGTGACAAGACAAGAGTATCACATCGCCTTCACCAGGGACCGTGTCCCACAAGACAGACAGGAAGAGTTTCCTCCCTGCCTGGTGAATAGGGTGTACTCAGTCCCAAGTGCCATGCAAGCCATTCAGCACCAATCCTTCCTTAGACACACCAGCACTTACACCCAGGGCATCAAAGATGATCTTACTTAATACCAGAAGATAAACCTCATAAGTGATCTAAAGGCCTCAAGACAATTTCTCTAGCTACTTGTGCAGACCAACCATGTACACTAAGGGCGGAAATCAACATAAACACACCCAGATCCCTGCAGATGTGAGTATCGTTTAAAGTTGACACACCATATGTTCATGAAAGGGGAAAAAGTACAGGCTATTGTTTTTGATTTGTGCATTAAAAAAAAAAGTAATGATTACTCAAATTTATATGAAACTCCAAGAACAAAACTCATCTGTCCTAAAACAAAGAATATTTGTTCCAAGAAACATCTTGTCCAAGGAAGTATTTTTAAGCCAGTACACCTCCAGCCAAAAAAGAGCAGCTTTGAAGGGAACTTACAGAGATCCCACCACACATCGCCCCCAGCATCCAACCCCAACTTCCTCTGCAGAGGAGTCTTGAATAGCCGATTCTAAGCTCCTTGAGAGGGTAAGCCTTACTGCCAAAGGTAATATGTTTCCTATTTTCAGGCAATGTAATCTATACGAGTCTTTGTTTTGTCACAAGTCCAGTCAAGCTGGGCGTTCTAAAGATCTCTTTAATCCAGCAGCAGGCCGACTAAGGGGAGAGAGCCAACTTGGGAACGAGGCTCCCAGTAAAGTTCTACTAGTTTATCAAAACAGGAAGTATAAGCCATTTCCGCACATGCAGCTTTAGAAATTAAGGAAATAATTCCAACATGGTATTAGCAAGACAAGGTATATGGAAAGGAAACGCAAATCGCTCCTGCACGCACAGTGGGCGGCCCAGAGGTCCAGCCAACTCACTGCCTTTGTTTAAAAAGTATCTCAAGGGCACCCGAATCGAGGGCAGCCACTTTAGAGCATCCAGAGACCATTGCCAGCTGGGCAGAAAGGCTGATGATGGGCAGGAGTGCCCTGCCTGCTCGCCTAGGTGGCCGATAACTGGGCAGGAGTGCTTGCCACCAAGCACCAATTCATTCCGGGGTGGCATGGCCACTGTCGCTTTGCACAATCATGGATGGGGGGGGGGGTCTCACAGGGAAGGGAGAGGTCAGGCCGTTCTGTAGAACAAGAGAGGCAGGAAGATGGAGCACCAGAGAGTTTCCAGGATGATGGTTACGGCCGCAGGGTGCTCTTGCATTGTCCTAGGTGTGCACCTGTGGAGCACACCTGTCCTCCTTGTTGTCCCCACGGCAGCACATTTGTATGCTTCACCAGAGTCTTGGGAAACAACACCCATTCTGGGAGGCAGAGGCAGGAGGGTCAGGAGTTTAAGGCCAGCTTTAGCTACATAGCCATGGAGGCAACTCCAAGATGGTGTTCTAGACCCAATCTGCTTCAGACAAAGGCAACATGAGAGCCGTGCTGGGGAAAGGGTGCTGAAGGAGCCTTCCAGAACACTTCCCGACTTACATCACTAATTCCATGATGGCTAATCATGGTGTGAGGTGGGCTGGTGGGCTTGAACATGAGGAATGGCAGACAGGGACTCTGGGTAGGGGCTGCTGACACTGGGTGGAGAACGCCCTAACCCTGCTGAACTCCAAACTGAGGCCAGTCACCCACGTCCCACAGGGGTGGAGGATTCACTGATGGTTTCTTAGAGACTACATTGCTGTCCGAGTCTGGGGTCATTAACATCAGACAGAGAGCCTAGCTTGTGGGCCTGGGGCTGCAGACGTAGGAATGAAGGCTGAGCTTCAGCCAAGGAGGCGTGAGCCAGACAGTGCCTCAGAAAACACCTGGCCCAAGGCTAGGATGATCTCAGGTGTGGGTGGGCCTGGACTGCAGGTGGAGACAAGTGGGCAGATGGAAGAGAGGGAAACTTGGTATTTCCTGTCACGTGCATGCTCATCCGGCCTCAGCTGCTTCCTGTTTTCGAGCTTCCCTAATGGAGGCAAAACCAGCCCAAGTGTGTCTCCCCTTTAACAGGTAGGATGGCACACTGCCCTCCTGCTGTGGGTAGAGAGAAGCCTATATGCCTTTTGGTGCCTGACAAGCCACCTCTAGCCTGCTCTCCAGAAGCACCATCCCCTTGCTTCGGAGAGCAACAGGGTCACTACAAGGATGAGCTGAGGCTCCTTTGCTGTGTGGCTTAAGTGCTGGGTGGAGATGATTCCTCATCTTGAGTCATCCCATCCAGAGGTTGAAACTTAGCGAAACCAGGCAACGGCCCTGGGGAGAGGCTGTGGGGGAGGAGTCAAGAGGCAAAAGTGAGTGACCAAAAGTGTGGTCAGCTGGGTGGACCGGGGCAAAGGGCCAGCACGGAGCCAGGGAAAACTTCGGAAATGCAGGTGACAGCTGTCATGGCGTGAGGGGATGTTCTATCTACAGTACAAAACGCCTGCAGTCTATGGGTTTCCTTCCCTAGCATCTAATACCTTTTTGTTATGATTTAATTTTTATTATCTTTGATTATGTGTATTCGTGTGTGTGTGTGTGTGTGTGTGTGTGTGTGTGTGTGCATGTGAGTGCAAGTGTTAATGGAGGCCAGAGGATTTCCTGGAGCTGGAGTTCCAGGTGGTTGTGAGCTGCCTATCATGGGTGTTGGGAACTAAACTCAGGTCTTCTGTAAGAACAGTATGCATGCTTGATTGCTGAGCCATCTCTCCAGCTCCACAAGGTATCCAAAGTCTGAATGCTGTTGTCCTTTGTTTTCTCTTTGTTTGCTTTTTTTTTGTTTTGCTTTGTTTTGTTTTGTTTTGTTTTAAGACAGGGACTCCTTATGTAGACCGCGTTGGCCTTGAACTCATAGAGATTTGCCTACCATTGTCTCCCACATGCAGGGATTAAAGATGCCAGGCACTGATTCGCTTTTAAAATATGTATTTTATCATTTTTGATTATGTGTGTGTGTTTGAGTGTGGGGTACGTGCATGAGACTGTAGGTGCCCACAGAGGCCAGGGGTGTCAGACCCTCCTGATGTTACGCGTGGTGGTTGTAAGCTGCACAGTGTGGGCGCTGGGAACAGAACCAAGATCCTTTGCGAGAGCAGCAAATGCTCTTAACTGCTGAACCATCATTCCAGCTCTACCTTTGATTTTCTCATTCCTACTGACTGACTTCCTAAAGCCCATTCTGCTGCTACCTTCTCTTTATAATTGCTATGGCAACACGGTCACCTGCTAAGGCAACTCAAGATTATTTTCATTGCACTTTGGGTGCCCTGCTTACCTTCCTCCAAGAGCTGACTTACGCCTGAGCTCAAAACTCTCATCAAGCAAGAATGTTTCCTTTATTCTGGGTAGAAGCAAGACACAGCATACCTTCCTTTAACCTCTTGCTCCCAAACCTGCCATTCTAGGAGCACAGCTGGGCTGGCACGGGGTTCCTTCTGTTGTCCTTCAGTACATCTTGGGGAGCAGGTCTAGCCAGTGGTCCTAAAAGCCCCTCTTGCTCATCTTGACACACAGCTGGTACCATTTTGAAATCTTCCATATACAGTAGACACCTTGGGCGCACTGTTGTATGCACGCACAGCCAGGATGTCACAGTCAGACACCCATGACTCGAAGCCACTCTACTGATCTCTAGAAATTTTTTTACTGAGTCTGTCCATGGACCAATTTTTGAAAACCATCTCCTTTTGTCCCCTTCATCTCTTAGACTGTCACCCCTCACATTTCCCTATTGCCATGTCTGACCAGTGGGTACTTCTGATAGAAATCCTTTAGTTTGGAGCCACCTCACAATCGGGCTCACAAGACAGAGCCTGCTGCATGCCTATCCCCTTGGGTCACTCCACTCTCCTTGGTCTCTGGGACAGGACCCTTTTCTCTCCCATCACTCTGTTATCCTTCCACTTTCAAAAGCCTCCCTGCCTTTTCAGCTCCAACCGGCTGTTCTGTAAAATATAGTTTCCCACGATGATGGAATGTCAAGGACTTTAAAGGCACCTAGCAAGAACACCCCTGACTTTGCATCTTCCCCAAGGAACGTGTACATGTTGTTCCCCAGCCTGGAATGTCCTTTGTCCTCCACCACCCTGTGCAGTCAAGACTCACTCAGAACTCTAGGGAAAAAGGAAATAAGAGCTTCTCGTCTCCGCCCGTCCTTTTTAAGGCACAGAGATTTCTGCTACAGCACTCCACACGGCTGCATCTGGAGGCTATTCCAGTTCTAACAAACTAACAAGGCCCATGAGAAAAAAAGGGCCAGGTGGAACATGCCATGCCTTCGGACTTTGTAGCTCTAATAAAAGCAACCCAATTAAAGTAATAGCGGAGCTTAAAAGACGAGGTAGCTTCCCAATATGTTAAAAATAGTGCTTTGTTAGGGAAATCACAGACCTAGTGTAAGCAGGGGCGGGAAGGTGGTGATTGACACTGAAAGCCTAAGAAACTTAGCATGCCCAGCACCTGGGAAGAGCCTGCAGCAAGCACTAAGAGTGGCTGTGCTGCCCAAGGCCAGGGATAGGACATCTGGATGTGGCATCTTGCTGTGTTGTGTGCACCTGCATGGTCACCTCCACCTTCAGCTGCTGTGAATGCCCTTCGACACCTTGCACAAACCAAAGCTTTCTGTTGACATCAAGCTATCTGCCAACTGTCCCTTCAGCAAGGATGAGTTAGAGAGGCAAAAACTTCAATAAAGCAGACCCCAGGATGTAATTGACTGCACACTTTCCTGGGTAGGTATTCCCACTCCTCGGAGAAGGAGAAGGAGCCCCACACCATTAAGGACTCCTCATGTGAGCTGTTGACAGTGGTCATGTTGTAGCCTGAGATATACTGTTCTCAGTGTTGAGACTGGTTAGGGACTTAGAGCCTTCATCCCAGAGGCTGTGGATGTAATTACAGGTGGAAGATACCTCAGGGGTGCCACAAGTTATATCCAGAATAAATGTTCTTAAATATTTATGCTATCCTGCACATGTGCTGTTCAGCCAGAGAGACACAGCCTATCAAGACAATGCTGAATACAGGCATCACCTCACAGTCTGCCTACACTAAATTCTAATTATTTTCATGGCATGTTAGTTCTTGGTGTTCTCTGGCCAGGAATAAAAATGTGAATGTTGGTGTTGGCATATAGGTCTGAAATGAATATTTAACATAGCTCATAAAAGAGAAGTGGATCTGTCTTCCCTCCTTGAGACTATCCCCCCCTCCCCCCAAGAAATATGCTTAACCTATGAGCTTGGTTCACTAGCCTCTGGCCATATATTTTACGAAAGATTTGAGAGGAACAGAATGGGAGAGACCAAGCAACATTTAGCGCAATACAATAACATTTCTGTTCTGCGCACTGGAGGCTGGTCCAGGCACGGGTGCCTTGGTTTGGATTGGCATGTAAGGAATGGTGGAGGCCATGTCTGGGCAGGCTGTGTATTTGATATGCGCAAGTTCACCTTGCAAGCTCTGTCCATGTCACAGGCGCCCCAGGACTGGTGGAACTCTGACACCACATTGTAGCTGTTGGAAACACCTGCTTGCCTGGCTTCTGGGATGTAATTTCTGCCTTTTCTCCTGTGTATGCTTAGCCAAGGTTGTCAGCCCTGGTGGTGTTTGGAAGGGCATGTGTATGACCTCACACATGAGTAATGACTTAGGATTCCTTCGTTGTGACCTCATGCTCTTTAGCAGTCTGCTCATTACGCTGGAAGGCCTGTGGTGTCTACTCACAACTGTAGGAGGGAGGAAGGCTTGGTCCAGGAGAGGAGAGTGCCCATCAGACACACCCAGCATGTGCATTGTGCTATTGCCACTGTATGAATTGTCTACCAGATACCCCACTAATGCATGTGCAGGTGCACATGCCTGTGCATGTGCCGGTGGAGGCCAGAGGTTGATGTCTTTCTCAATTGCTTTCTACTTCAAGTTTTAAGGCAGAGTCTCTCCCTGAAACTGGACCCTATGAATTCTGCTAGACTGACCTGTCTAGGGAGGCCCAGTGATTGTCCTGTCTCCCTTTCATAGGACTTGGATTCCAGACACTGATCACCAACAGTCCCCTTTGGATCCTATTCTCTTGGCCCCCGAACCCTTTGCAGAAGGCTTGACTTATTTAAATTCTCATTGGATGCATCCCTAGATTGTAGTGTCAACCAATGTACCAAGTGGGCCCTGGGTTGGCTTAGACCACATTTTGCCTCCTGATCCCACTGAGGGGCTTGTTCTGAGTGTTCACCTGCACACGTTTCCGGGACTGAGCGTGTGTTGAGAAGTTCTGCACCAGGGCAGTGTAATGTCAGGAGCTATTTCTGTCTACTCTACTGAACTGGTCCATGTACACAGGTGAATTTCCAGCCTCATATACTCAAAGAGGAGCATACAGATGGGGACTCCTGGGCCTCTAGCCTCCTGGGGTCTTTTGCCCTGTCTGGGGTGTCCAGTTGGTCCATCTCATGGCAAGAAACTCAGTTGGCTGTGAATCGGACCATATTTGGAGGAAGGTATGACTGCCCAATAGCCCTCCGAGAAACAACCCCTGTCCTTCAGTTTCTTCATTTACAAGGCACATAGAATCAACATCGTGTCTTGAGGGGAGGAGACTGAAAGGAGATGAACCCAAGAGAGTGTGAGGTCAGGGCGGGCTGAGGCTGGAGGCTTCTCTGTTCAAGCATGTTCATTCCATGTTTATTTCTACCCACTGAGAGGTGGGGCCAGGCCATCCCTTGTCCCCCACAGAGGGGTGTAGTCAGGCCATCCCTTATCCCCCACAGAGGGGCGGGGTTAGGCCATCCCTTGTTCCTCACAGAGGGGAGGGGCCTGACTGTCCCTTGTCCACAGCTCAGAGCAGGTGAGATTTTCATCCAGCACAGAATTTACTGTTCATGAAGACAGGAGAATTTTTTAAGTCTTCATCCAATGACTTGCATCTAGCATGCATGAGTCTATAACCAGCTAGTGAAATTAACACGAGGAAGGTACTATCTCCATCTTAAGTTCCACATACTATTGTCTCTGGATTGAGATTTGGAGAAACACTCAGCTTGTTGATTTATCTCTAATAAATAGGCCCCTTGGTTTGTTCTTTCTTTAAGAAAGGAATCTGGCTTAGGCATGGTTTGGGCAACTTAACTGCTGAACCTTGTCCCTAACTAAGGCCAACTTACAAGCCAGGGTCTTTTGGGACCCAAGCCAAGACCTCTATTTTCTAGGTGTTGCTATGAGTGGAAGATCAAAGCCAAGACCTCTATTTTCTATGTGTTGCTATGAGTCCAAGATCAAAATTCATTTATACTGAGTAATTCTCTGTACGTATCAAAAGTACCCTTATCAAGCACAAACAACTAACAAGCAGGGTCTGTAAACACCCAAGACTGGACTTCCTCAAATATTCTAAGTGATGTCATCTGGCCCTTCTTTCATATCCGTTTTTATTATGTTCCTGTCCTTTCAAAACAGAGTCTCTATCACAGTCCCACAAAAGCCAGGAAATGTCACCACTGGTAGCCTCAGACCTGGGAGCAAGAGGAAACTGATAAAGTTTAAACACCTCCAGACTGAGGAAGGGTTCTCACAGAATAGTTTGGGCTGGTGAATTTTCAAACCCAGGGTCTTGTGACTGCCAGCTGAGTGCCCTACCATGAGGGTACCAACTCTTCCAACCTGGATCCTTGCTTTCCCATTGGCAAGTGCCACCAATGTTGTCCCCAGCCCCAGTGTCTTCTCCACAGCATTCTTAAATGCCTGAGGGCCAGGGAGTTAAAAGCACACAGGTCCCTGGCACTGTCCCAGTGGCAAGCAGGATTCAGTCAGTCTGAACCACGGACGCTCAACCACACAGGACAAGCTGCAGGGGAGGCTGGAGAGGCAGGCAGATGGCACCGACGCAGGGGAGAGGGTGACTCTGATCCTACTTCCTGAGTTTGGACTGAGCTGCGCTTGCTTCTTTGCATTATCTGAACTTCTTGCTTAACCAATGTCAGCCACATGCCCAGTTCCTTCTATATGCAGGCATGGCTTGTTTATGCAAGGTCTTACACACTGAGTCTTTGGGCTTGGGTCCTGTCACTTTCTGGCCAGGAAGCCCAACACAGAGACTTCTGGACGAGGTGATACCGTGTCACAATGCAGAGGACACGGTACTTTTAGGGGAGTGGGTGTGGAGGGTGCAGAAGGGGGGGAAGAGTCAGTTGGCTGTGTCTGAGGCATTCTCCTAATGGTTGCACTGTGAGTCTGTGGCTGCACCGGGCTCTGCCTTTTAGGCAGTGACATCACTGTTCCCTGCACTGAGCAGGTCCCGCCTGCCTCCTTCCTAACCTTGACCTTGTCATGACTCAGTGCTTCCGTTCACCCAAATCTCCACCCAGGGAGGAAGCTACTGCCAGGAACAGTGGCTCCCTCACATACCATAAATGTCCAGGCTGGGTGAGCCTGCCTTGACCCCTGCACATATGCTAAGGTCTTTCCCTTAATGGACAATCTTCCTTTGCTCAGTATCAACCCCAAACACCCTAGGCAGATGAAAGACCAAGGCGCTTTGAAGTCTGTGCCAGCAGTGCCCCGGAGACCCTGAGATCGCACAGCAGACAGCCCAGGGAGACCAGAGGATCAGGGAGGTCAGAGGATGTGCGTGCATATACAGGGGTGGGGTAGGTGTTTAGGTGACTTAACAGCCCAGGCTACAGGGAGACCCCAGCACCCCTCCCCCTCACAAGACCTTCAGCTTTCCCCGTTCCTCTCCCAACTAATTGTGACAAAGAATCTTGAGACTCACAGAAGGGCTCTACCTTCTGGCAGAATTGTCCTGAAGGACTAGACTGGTTCCTGGGGCGGTGGTGGTTAGGAACCCTTAGGATGGCGCCACACAAAGAGCCAGAACACTTGTTGTAGAAGGGTGTCAGGTTGAACCAGGGGCCAAACCACTCCCTCCTCCTTTCTCTAGAGGAGTCCCAGTGTGTAATCCTGGCTCTGTTACAGTCCCACTGGCCTCAAGATGCCCTGGCCTCTTCTCGTTCTCTTTACATCTTCAGAATGAGGTAACTCTGAAAACAGTAGCCAGCCTGCAGATGGTTGCTAATTTAGATGCAGCCACACTAGTTGTATCTATAGCCTGGACTGCCAGTGAAATTTGGTGGCGGCTGGACCAGAGGTTTGCAAACTCCAAAGTCAAGGGAACATCTTATAGTCAGCCTCTGCTATCCCTCCCAGGACCTAAGTGTCACCATAGGCCAAGACAAAGAGAATCACTATACACAGTATTAGTGCTCTGCAGAAACATCTCATCAGAAACCCAACATGTCACTGGTGTACACTAACACATCCTAGTCCTTGCTCAACCTTTGGAATGTGTCTGAATAGCTACGGATAACCTATGCTTGGCTTGAAGGCAGCATCTGTAGGCCCCAGTACCTCCCTGATTTCTCATTCCACCAAACCTGATAAAGGGCCATTATGAGTCAAGCTCCAACTAAACCAATGGTTCTCAACCTTTGGATCTCGACACCTTTGAATGGTCCTTTCACAGTGGTTGTCCGAGACCAACAGAAAACATAGATATAACAGTAGCAAAATTACTGTAGCAATGGAAATGAAGTAGCAATGGAAATAATCTTATGGTTGGGATCACCACAATGTGAGGAGCTGTATTAAAGGATGGCAGCATCAGGAAGGTTGAGAACCACTGGTTTAAACCCTATGGTTCAGACCCCAGCACTCAAGTTTAAGATCGTTTTTTAGAACTGGAAGAGATGATTAACAGCCCGTGCCCTGTGCCAACACAAGCTCTCACTATATAGCCCAGCCAGACTCTCCTCAAAGTTGTAATTCTCCTGCCTCCTGAGTGTTGGATTGGACACTCTTTCTTACTGAAGAGCTATTTTGGGCCGTTCTTTCTCTCATCACCTGGATCTTAGGTCAACGTGGGAAGACAATACGGTGAAGACAGAGGCCACTGAGTATCCACCTAGGCCGTCAAATGGGAAGGAGG
>CACVCL010029054.1:0-82082 GCA_902729485.2 Mus minutoides | reverse complement strand
ACAATTACCTGAACAGAACACCAATGACTCAGGTACTAAGGCTGAGAATTAATAATTGAGACCTCATGAAAATTTTCTGTAAGTCAAAGGACACCACCATTAGGACAAAATGACAGTATACAGATTGGGAAAAGTTCTTCACTAGCCCTACATCTAACAGAGGGCTAATATCCAAAACATAAAAAGAACTCAAGAAGTTAGACACCAACAATCCAAATTACCCAATCGATTTTCAGTTTTAGCAAAAGTTGTTCAGGCCCTCCAGGTGTTTGTGTGTGTCTGTGTGTGTGTGTGTGTGTGTGTCTGTCTGTCTGTCTGTCTGTCTGTCTGTGTGTCTGTCTGTGTGTCTGTCTGTGTGTGTCTGTGTGTCTGTGTTGAGCTCCCTATGTCTATTTTTGGTGAAGTCCATTTCTATAGAGAGGTTTAGAATCTTCCTGTCATTTTCTATCTACAAAGCCTGCTGGAGTGTGAAGAAAATTGTCATCTTAATGAGATTAAAGTTTCTGCTTTGTGGCTCTGGGAGAATGTCTACTTATTTAATTTCTCTCAAGATATTTTATAGCTATTTCTTAGAAATCAGATACACATTTTCTTTAATTTCTGTGTTTTTTTAAATGTACATGTCAATGTTTTTATGACATAGATGTTTCTGCATATTGACTGTGTGTCCTAAAATGTGTTTAAATTTGCTTTGTATCCTTTTTATAATTCACTTCCTTAAAGATTTTCTTTGTATGTTTTCATGATGCTTATAAGCTCTTCATTTTTCAATACATACATACATACATACATACATACATACATACATACATACGTGTGTGTGTTCTTTCTCTTTTCTTTAATAAAATTAGAAAGGACTTGCAATATTGAAAGTTGAAAAGTGGACATTTTGACTTTGTGTATTTTAATGTAAAAAAAAAAATTAGAATTTTACCAAGAAATGATATGTAATCTATTGATAGTGTTGTTAGGTTTATTTTACCTTGTTTATATAGTTGTAGAGACCCTTTGTCTGGTGGAAGAAATTTCTTTCTCTAACTAGATTTTTGAGATCTTTTTCTTTGTTAGTTTATTTGTTTTTTCTTGAATAACTTAAATTTTATTAAATGATTTGTATGCATCTGCATTAGCCTCGTGATAATATGGCAAACTATATTGATCTCCCTATGTTAAGTATTTTGCTGGACAAAATCCTAATTATATTTGGTTCATTAAAATTTTGTAAATAAATATTGTCTCCACCAGGATGATAGATACTGTCAAGGAATTTCCCTTTAGAAATTTGTCTTGGCATTGCCAGTAGTTGAGGGCACCGGGGTGACTTTGGATTTCCACAAAGAATTCATGTTAAAGCAAATATTGTTCCTCTCTTAAAGATTTGGAAGAATTTATCACTGAAATTACCTGAGCATGTGGTGAGCTCCTGGGATTTGTACCTTCGAAGAAGTTGTTCATTTCTTGTGAACAGCAAAGTAAGTGCACAAAGCCATGGATTTTGTTCTCTTGCTCTTCTTGTAATATCTGTGTGAGCTGCAAAGGGGATTTCTCTCATGTTATTCCCAACTACCAATTCCTTCACCTGACTGCCTTTATTTCTTCATCAGTTTGGTTATTAATAAAATTTGGTTATTTCAAATAACTGGTTATTGGTTTCATTGATATTTTTCTGTTTCATCAGCTATTTCTCAATAGTTATTATTTATTCCTTTATATTGACTTTGGGGTTATTTTGCTCTTTCCTTAGAGCACTGGTTATACAGTCTTACAAATGAAAGCACTCTTTGCTGGCAACTCTTTCTAACCAATGCTGTAGTTACTTATCACAAATTTTATTAAGAAGTAATCCATTACTTCAAAGTTTTTTCTGTTACTCTCTGTACACTTTCATCTGACCCATGCTGATTTGGTAGTGTGTTATTTAATTGGAAAATATATGAGAAATTCCCAAACATGATTCTCATGTTGATTTTTCATTAAATCTTATTGTAAACATAGAAAATGTTTTCTAGGGCTTAATTCTCTTTGCCTTCACTGAGACATGTTTTAAGGATATAGTCTCACTTGATAAATGTTCATGTATGCTCAGAAGGAATGTTCACGTTGCTGCTAAGTGTGTATGTCATAGTCATGGTTTCTATTGCTGTGATAAAATGCTATAATCAATGGCAATTTGGGGAAGAAAGGGTTTATATTCGCTTTGTAGATTACCATCTATTATTGTGGGAAGTCACACAGGAACAATACAGGAATCTGGAGGCAGGAACGAATGCAAAAACCATGGAATACTGCTGCTTACTGCCTTGTACCGCATAACTTGCTCAGATTGCTTTTTTTTAACTGAACCCAGAACAGAGAGCTGGACCTTATACATCAATCATCAATCAAGAAAATGCACTGCAGGCTCGCCCAAAGGCTGATATGGTGAAGATGTTTCTCAGTTGAGGTCCCTTCTTCCAAAATGACTTTAGTTAGTATCAAGTTGACATAAAAGTTGCCAGAATAGTGTTACATTAATGTGTAATTATGTTACATATGTAGCGAGTGTCACTCAAGCCCAGTATATACTTGCTGATTATCCACTTTCCTCTTCTTTTAATCACTAAAATGAGCTTTATTGATTTCCAAGGTCAGTTTTTGCTTCATGGACTTTGATGTCCCATTATTAAGCACATGGACAATTAGAACTGCTATATTTGGGTAATTTGATAAATCACTAAGAAATGTCTTTCCTTGTCTCTGATGATATGTCATACTTTGATACATTACAAATAAATATACATGTATTTGATTTGAAAATAATGATTTTTGATTACCATTTTATCCTAAATGATTTTCTCTCTATCATCCATTAAACTATCTGTTTCCTTATATTTAACCTAGAATTTTTAGACAACATATCAATAACTGGATATTGACTTTATACTAGTCCGAAAGTATTGTGTTTTAATGGTGCTACTTATTCTTTACATTTAGTGTAGTTGTTTATAGACTAAGACTTATTCTTTTGCTATTTTTTTATATTTTTCAATCTTAGTTTTTGTTACTTTTATCATTTTATCTTGACTTTATCATTCTATTTGTATATCCCTTATTGACTTCTGAGCCAGGTTTCTTTTTAAATTTTTTTAATGGTAGCTCTATGCTTTGTAATCCAGATATTTACCTTCTCTATTTTCTATTAGAAAACTTCACTTATGTCATAAACACTATTGTACAACAGAACACTTCTGTTTTCTGCTTCTGACCTAATAATTGTTTTGTCATGGTCTTACTTTCCATATTGTAAGTCCACAAATTTACTATTATTTTGCTTTTAAATGTTAATAATCTATCATTTTTTAATTTCTTGTGCTAGAAAGATTCTTCACAAGTTGGGAGTGCACACTGTTCTTGAAAGGACCTGAAATTCAACCCCCAACACCCATATTGGGTGGCTCGGAGCCATGTGTAACTCAAGCTCCAAGAGACCTGACATCTCTGTGGATACCTGCACTCATGTGCACAACCCTTCCTCTCACACATGCATGAGCATGCATGCACACATGCATACACACACACACACACACACACACACACACACATGCTCAAAATTTAATAAAATTAAAATTGTATAAAAGTATTTTAGTTTTTTTCAAAAAATGTACTCATATATGATTTCTAATATTGTCATTTCTTTGTATAATATATCCAAACTTTTGATAGTATTTTTTTATCCTTGAAAGTTTATTTTCAAATTTTTGTAAAGAAAGTTAGCTGGCAATACAGTCTCTTAATTTTAGAAAATTTTTAAAAGAATGTTTTGTGCTTCATTTTTGAGATATTCATTGTCTTACTATAGAATTGTGAGCCCCCCTTTTAAAGCCGTTCTTTCATTTTTCTTCTGATTTAAGTGTTCTGCAATGACAAGTGCATTGTTAGACTTCCACATTGACTCATCATTTTCCTCTGTATGATTTTAGCATTTTCCCCATTAATTATTTCCACAATTATATTAGGATGTGTTGTATGGTTTCTTCATTTTTTTTCTGCTTGAGTTAATTTTGAGCTCATTTGGCTCCACTACAAAAACAACATCCTAAAAATTCTACCCAATGACCTGTGTAAAAAAAGAAATCTCTGGCTGTTAGACAGACCAGCTGGTATCAGATTCTATTCAAGTGGTGGGAATAATTCCAACTTCTCTATCCCATGATGCTATGCTTTCTTCTTCTTACTCAGTTCCCTTACATGAAAATGATGCAGATTATTTTTATATCAGGCCTGAGATTATTCCTTTGCACCCCTTTCAATAGATTCATTTCTGGGTAGGTAATAATAGATAGATAATTGATAGATAGATAGATAGATAGATAGATAGATAGATACATTGATAGATAGATAATTGATAGATAAACAAATATATATATGCTAGATAGATATGTAGATTGATTGATAGATTAATAGACAGACAGACACATTCATAATACATACAAACACATATATATATAAATAGACACTTGATAGATGCATATATACATACCTACATGCATAAAGATACATAGATACAGAGACATAGAGATAGATATATAGATAGGTGGTAGATAGATATGTACATATACAGCAACAAATACAACATAGATAATAGATTAAATCTTTGAGAAAACAGAAATTAAATTTTCCTTTGATGAATTATTTCATTTGGTAGGCTGAAATCACATTTAGTAATCAAGCATTCTATATTCCAAAATTACCTGTACTTCTCTCTCCCTCCCTCCATTAAAAATTCCTCTTTCCTCCAGGAAAGAGGGGGAGTAATTATCTTTTTTTATTATTTTTTATTAGATATTTTCTTCATTTACATTTCACATGTTATCCCGAAAGTTCCCTATACCCTCCTCCATCCCCCACCCTGCTCCCCTACCCATCCACTCCCACATATTGGCCCTGGGTTCCCCTGTACTGGGGCATATAAAGTTTGCATGACCAAGGGGTCTCTCTTCCCAATGATGGCCAACTAAGTCATCTTCTTCTATATATACAGCTAGAGACATGAGCTCTGGGGGTACTAGTTAGTTCATGTTATTCTTCCACCTATAGGGTTGAGGACCCCTATCTTGATGAAATACAAAATGGCAAATAAGAGGTTAAGAAGTTTGTCTCTCAAGTCCAACTCCACATGGTTCCTTTCTTAGGCCTTTTCTTTAGATATGCAAGGAAGGCAAGTCTCTATCAATCTAAGTCTTGATGTCTCCATTTGCAAAGTGAAAACCATTAAAGTTGTTGTTAAAAGACAATATTAGCAGTGAATAGTATTTCCTCCTCAAAGAATTTTGCATGGGAACTATTGAGCTTGCTTTCAGATGCTAGTGCTGCTGCTCCTTAGTGTGTGACTGATGAAGCCCTCCACATTGCAGAGATACTCCTTAGCACAGATAAATCTCAAGTTGACCAGTTTGACCAAGTGCTTCGGTTTCCTTTATATTCCATAGTTAAGATGCATGAATGGGAACAAACATTAGTTGAAAGGTTAAGTACTTCCCTGTATTACAACTCTGAGTGATTTTCTGGAGGACTGGCAGTACAAGTGTAGTCACTAACTTATATCTTATGATATCATATCTTGTGATAAAAGGATTTGTAACAGAAGCAACAATGGAGTCTGAGGGGAATCTCTAGGTGAAATCATCAGAGGTGATTATCCAAGATTGGAGCCTGCAGAATGTACTTCAATGCCTCACCTTCTAATTGGGAAGTATATAAAATGTGGTCAGCCAAGAAGCTCATTGTAGACTCAGTACCCAAGATTTGTAGGGTAGCCTAAAAGCAGGTACTCTCTGCCTCATATCTAAGTAAACTCCAGATCCCTGAAAGAAAACAGGCTCAAAATTAACTAGGTTTCTATAAAGAGCTTCAGCTATGGCAGAGTGACATAGTCATTTCAACTGGAAAGGGTGTTAAAGGATTGTAAAGTTCTAACAATTGACCAAGAGTCTTGCTGTCTAGACTGTAAAGAGCCAGTAACAATGCCAAGGCTCGGCCCTACAGCAGGGATTCCTAGTGAAGATGTTAGAAGCCCTACTATGTTGATTTTCTCTACCCACCTATCTGCAGGCTTTTAATTTAGGCTCATTAATGCCTCTTATCTTATTTCTAATTCCCCCAAATCACTCTCAGCCTCAACTACCGGGTGAAGGAAAATAGGGAAAAGGCTAGTGTCTATCATTGTTCTAAGCCCTGTTTCCATTTTGTCTGCTTTATAATTCTTGCACAATTCCACATTTTTGTAAATTACAAATTTCTGCAACTGTTTCTCTTAAAATCTCTCTATGAGGGGCAAATTTAAAAAAAAAAGATACAATGTACTGTGGTAGAGTCACAGTGGTATCCAAGAAGAGCCTTCTACCCAGACAGTTTCTATCCAACAATATTAATTATTAGAACACGATTGCTTTGACTGCTAGAATAAAAATCACTGCTGATTATTTAAGCTTTCAATGTAAAACAGCACTTTTATTCTTATACTTGTTAATATCACCTACTAAGGAAATAAGTTGGACTTTGCTGTTGCTGTTTATAGTTTCTTACTATGATGAATAAAGATATGCACTGCTTATCTATGGGATTAGATCTTTGTCCATGTCCTTGATGGTAATCCACTTGCTAAGGAGTCGTCTCATACATTGAATGAGGTCTAGAGTTTAACCAATATTGTTTATAATATAGTTTAATTGCAACCTTGTTTCACTAGAAGCTATTTGAAAGTGTGAGGGAAAAGCATAGACAGAGTGAGATCACATTTTCCTGATTACAGTGGTCCACCAAATAAGGCCTTCATTTTGAAATTTATAACAATTGCGATCATATACTTTTTAAGCTTAGTAACCATGGAAATTAAAACTAACATGTTTCCTCAAAGCTCGGAAAATTAAAATCTTCATCTTAAAATAATTCATTGATCAAAACACACATTTGTTTGTACAAATGCAATATCAGAATCCAGAGTTTGTGCCAGCCATGCTGTCTGGGAGAGCCTTCTCTCATGAGTACCCCCAGCATCCTATTAAGACATTGTCTTTGAGTCTCTGGCTAGCAGACTTCCAGGTACCAGGATCTCTCACCTGGGAACAGAGTTAGCATTGAGGTGTAAGCATTGCAGTGACATCCAGCTCCCCACCTCTTTTCCTGCCTCCTGCCTGGACACTAAACAGCCAGGCTGCACCCTTGTACTGTGAAATCCCCCCCCCCCAATTCACAGAAAGGTATCAAAAGGAGTCTCACTTCTGCCTCATGGTTCCTCTGTTGGAAACCCAAGTATGCTGTCACTCTCTAGAGCCTGAGCCCTATCATGTTCTGTCTATTATAGCATTAATGACTTCTCTAATGAACTTCATACTCCCCAGTAAACTGCTTCTGTGTCCTTCTGAACACCACTAAAGCCTCTCAGTATTTTAATTATTGAAAACATTATAAATTGATACACTAACCTCATTTTTTCTGTATAATATACACTCTGTTACTTGAGTTATTTTAATTATTTACTGCCTTTTACTTTAAGTTTCAATATTTCTATGCTGTAATGTATATTTTAAGGCTCTATTTTCCCTCTTAATACTATTTTAGTTTTCCCCCAGTTCCACAAGGTAGTTTTTGATCAGTTTAAATTTTGTTAGTTTGTAGTGTTTTTATGCTTCTGCTTTAACCTATGACATATTAAAACATCTGAGTTTTAAGTGCTTATTTAAATAGAATAGTGAAGTTCTTTTCCAATTTCTAATCAGAAAATTCCTAGTTATTAGTTCCTAATTATTAGTTATTAAAATTCCTAATTATTAGTTCTCTGAAATGTACTAGGAATTGACTCACAGCTGAATATGCCACCAGGCCAGCTTCATCTGCATTTCAAACCTTTGAAAACCATGGACTGCAACACATCTGAGCATATTCAGTTGGATGTTCCTTATTCTTTTGAAATTTTTGCTGTCTTTGTGGATTTATCCTTGTTTACTACTAACTAGCACCTCTGAACCCTTCTAAGAAAAGATTCCTTCTATCATGGATTGTACTTCACCTCTACTATCTAGATATTCTCTCTCTCTCTCTCTCTCTCTCTCTCTCTCTCTCTCTCTCTCTCTCTGTGTGTGTGTGTGTGTGTGTGTGTGTGTGTGTGTGTGTGTGTGTGTCACTCTGTAATCTCTGCTGACATCAAACATGTGGTCCTCCTCTCTCAGCTTCCTGGGTGTTTTGCAGTATACATGTCACATGTAAAGTTTCCTTCTAGTGTGGTGCACAGAGAACTTGTCTCTGGATCACCTGAAGTTACTTTTGAAAAATGCAAGCTTATATTTTTACCCTAGAACATTTTAATTAGAATCTCAAACCTGCTGTCTTAGAATAAGTAGGACTACAAATAGAGAGCTACGAATATCACTGTCAATTTTTTGAACATTCAAGTTGATAGTCTACTACTGTTGTTGAGTATTTTGTAATCATGTCCCCATGACCCGACATCAAATTAGTTAATGGTAATTAATAAAAGAAATAATAGTGGCCATACAGATGGCTCTGCGGTTAAAAGTGTATGGTTCACTTGCATTCTGTTCCCATCAAGAAAATGATATTAAAATTAAGACAGATGAACCTGCAAACTTCCTCACAAGGCAGCTCACTACTACCTTGAGTTCTAACTCCAAGGGGATCTGGCCTTCATAAGTATCTACACTCAGATGTACACACTTAAACACAAACACATGCACACATGGACATAATTTTTTTAAAAAAAAGAAGCAATAACTGTAGTATAATGTAAAAAGGCAAGTTCAGCACTTCCCTATGTGCTGCAATTTCAGGGAAGGCCAATTGTTTAATACAGCACTAGACCAGAGCAATCCCCCAGCTTCTAATGCCCTGCCTAAAATGTTAGCAGTTCCGTGATGTTTAACTGGTCAAACCTATTAGCATTAATGTATTCATGACTTCAGAGTATTTGAGTTGCCAGAGTCCATTTAACATAAACAAGTCAGTTCTGTCATTACCTGGACCTTGTATCTAGGACTGAAAGGTAGAGCTGCATGCTAAGGTGTTCAGCAGGAGGCAGACAAAACTGGAAGCAGAGTTTTTGCAACGTTTAGGAACAAAGGAAAGAAAGAGGAAAAACCACTCTGAAGAGAAGGAGGCAGCCAGATGAGCTAGAGCTGCGGTCTCATGTTTGTCCCAATAGCATAGAACACAGAGCTATGCATAAAATGAGAACCAGAGGGCAAAGCACAGTCAGTCTCACTCACGAGCACAAGACAGATACCATTCACACTGGGAATTAAAATATAAGGCAGATTAACCTGAAAATGTGCTAGTATAGATTTGCCCGTATTTTCCTCTATATAAAAACAACAACAACAACATATATATAAACAAAATTATTGTTTTATATATGTTCACATATGCCCACTAGTGTTGAGATTAAAACAATATGATTGAAACCATTTCTTTCCCTTGATCTAAGCTAATTCAACTTTCTGTAGGGCCAGATTGTTACATAATATACTTTTAGTAGAGATTTCTTTTTCTTGTTGTTTTTATTGTTGTTGTTGTTGTTGTTGTTGTTCTTCTTCTTCTTCTTCTTCTTCTTCTTCTTCTTCTTCTTCTTCTTCTTCTTCTTCTTCTTCTTCTTCTTCTTCTTCTTCTTCAGATTGGACACAGGATATGAAAAAGTGCTAGGGAATCTCTGCTGACCAATTCTAGATTGTTAAATTCTAGATCCAATATCCAAGGTTGTATTATGTATTTGAGACAGAGCCTCACTAACTTGCCTAGGCTTCCTTGAACTAACTCTCTCTCTCTCTCTCTCTCTCTCTCTGTGTGTGTGTGTGTGTGTGTGTGTGTGTGTGTGTGTGTGTGTAGTTCAAAAAGGCTTTTAACTTGCAGTCCTCCAGCCTCAACATCCCTGGGCTGATATTATAGTTCTTCACCAATGGGCCCTGCTATTATTTATTTATTTATTTACTTGTTTATTTCTTTTATTTTAATGAATTTATTCTTTTTCCTGTCTCCAAAATCCACCACCAGATGGCAGTAAATGCACCGGCTATTTTCTGAAAAAAAAAAAAAAAAAAAAAAAAGGCACCAACCTGCTGAAATTACAACTGAATTTGTTTCCAAGTGGTTTGTTGGAATAAATTTTCATTGGCAGGAAGAAAAATTTGCACACACAAAAAAGTAGGTTGAATATTTTGGATGTTAACTGGAAGATATACTCATAAGACCAGTGACAAAGAAGAACCAAAATAGAAAATGCTTCACAATAAGTTTGGGAGAGAGAGAGAGAAAAAAAAAAAAAGCAAATAAATTAAATCAATAAAAATGGAAAGGCCAAATCAGCTGCACATTTAAACCATTTCAATAAGGTCCTTCTGTGCCATGCTTGGTGAAATCTGATGTGTCTGAATCATTTCCACAGATTTGCTATCAATAGTTTCCCCTCTCTATGGTATAAATAATATCCTTGGGAAAAATGGCAAAACCTGTTGTTGATAGCCCTGGGGCTAATTATATTTGATAATTCCATTCTCCTGTGAGTGACTTTGAACAAAGAATGAGTCAGCACTCAGGTGATTTCCTGTAAACCTGCTACCCACCTTAATTTGTAAAATACAGGAGAACTGAAGATTGGGCAGATAAAAGGGAAGGTGGAATGGGTGGTGGGAAGAGAAGAAGAAGGAGAAAATGGAAGAGGGAGAGGACACAGAGGAAGAGGAAAAAGAACAAGAAAAGCCAAGCAGAAGCACATAGCCTGGAAAAGCCACAAGTTCTAAGGGGTCTCATAGATGTGGAAGATGGTAGTGTAGAAGTAGATCTGCCCAATCTAGGCTAACAGCATGTATTCCTATTAATTGACTTGTGTTTTCATTGCTGGGATATATTTGCATTGGAGAGATTTACCCCAACAAAAACCTACTAAGTCTTCCAAAATGCTGTCTATGCCTTTAATAGCCTTAAACTTACTAAAATCTATCAAAAAGGCAAACTTAAATTATAACCCATAATACAGCTGCATGCAGCACACAGGGCTTTCTCTGCTATTGATCTGAACAAACAAAAGTCAGGGCTGCCAAACTGGACCAGTGCAGTCACAGATTTGAGGAGAAGAGCATGCAGAACAAAGACAGATGCTGTAGTCGACAGACATTGTTGGAAACACAGCAGGCACCTTGGTTTTGGGTGTGTGGCTTTAAATGAGATTGGGAAACTGAAGAGTTATCTAAGGAACAAGAGTGCAATCTGCCATGAGTAACCATAAAAGGTGAAATCTGTAGAAAGGACATAGAATGAGAGAACTGTCTATAAATTTGGGAAGGGCCATTATGTGAGAAAGAAGCCAGAGGTCGTAATTCTTACGAAGCTAAAGAAATAAAGGCTCAGAGACCTTTTCTTTTTAGTTCGTACAACATCCACAACTAAGATATGATGCTGCAGCTCCTGCTACAAGCAAGTAGAAATGCTACTCTAACCATCATTGAAGAAAAAAGTCAAACGTAACAGAAAAGAAACAAGCTAGTAAATATTCCACGGGTCAGAGATGAAGAGGAAAAGGATGCAAACCCAGCCAAGGATGGAGGGGACTGGTGCTCTGTGTCTTAGTTAGTGTTTCTATTGCTGTGAAGGGACGCTTATGAAGGAAAACATCTAACTGGGGCTAGATTATAGTTTCAGAGGTTCAGTCCATTATCATCATGATGAGAAGCATGGTGATGTGCAGGCAAACGTGGTGCTAGAGTAGATGAGAGTTCTATATCCAGATGAAGCAGCAGAAATAAAATGCCATAGTAGGACTGGCTTGAGCATCAGGGTCCTCAAAGCCTGGACCAGTAACACAATTTCTTCAACAACATCACACCTACTGCATCAAGGCCATACCTCCTAATACTGCCACTCATTATGGGTCTATGGGAATGATTTTCATTTAGTCTACTACACTATGAGACTTAGAAATGGGCTATGATGCGCAATAGCTTTCACTAAGGCAATCACAAAATTTAAGACCATCTTGACTGAAGGAAGCTGTGGAGTTGGAACGGAATCTCTAGCATAATACAGAAACTTAAACTGGCTCCTAATAACAGAAACTTAATAAACAGACAGCAAGAACACTCTGCCATCAAGTTGCAGAGAAATTTGTCTCTGTAAAAAAAAAAAATCACCCAAGGCTCATTCTTTGGCCCTACTGGTAAGTGTTCATGGTACTGAAAGGTACATTGCATGACACCAGAGAAAGGTAAACTCTAACCTAGATACAATACCTGCACCCTACTACAGTGAGCTGCCTGCAGGATGCACTGGTGTGTAATGGTGCCACAGAGCTTGTGGGAGAAACCAACCAATAGCTGATTGGATTTAAGACCCGGTGCATGAGAAGGTTGAAGCACATAAGAGCCACTGTTATCAGAGATTTATGGCTTCACCTTTTCAGTACTGAGTGAGTCTCCAAGACCCCCTCTCTTACTGTGCTTAAAGTTTTTTAAACCTTGATCAGCTAGCTGCTTTCACAACTACCAGTCATGTTCAACAGAAAACTTTCTTGCTTTCACTTAGCCTATCGCCCATTGTACATTTGACTGGGAAATTATAAGGTATGTAAACATTCTCAGCCAGTATTTCCAAAGAACTGGTCCAAATGTTGAGAATTCTGGATGAAAATAATGGTTGCACAGGAGTATAGATTGCCCTACCACCACCCCACCATGCCACTACCCCACTACCTCACTTCCTTTGGCTGTCTCCAACTATCTAAAATTATGCTTGAGACAAGACACACATACACACACACACACACACACACACACACACACAGAGAGAGAGAGAGAGAGAGAGAGAAACAGAAACAGAAACAGAAACAGAAACAGAAACAGAGAAACAGATACAGAGAGAGCAACAAAGAGAAAGAGTAAAAGGGATATTGCACTATCCAACATCAGAACGGGATATCCCACAAACTAGTGGCAAGTCTCTCCTTCCTTGAAAGACTCCAGCAGTGGGTAGAAGACCATCGTTCAAAGATATTTAGAAAGATTCTTATAAAAGTTCAGCCCAGAAAGTATATCCAGAACTATCCAGACATTGTGTCCAGGTATAATATTTCTAGAACATTTGTGTCAGGTGATCTGATTGAATCATGGTCCCAGTAGCTCTGATGGAATTAGCATGGTCCAGTAAATAACTAAAGCAAAGACATAAGCAGAACACATGCTCAGCTATTCAAAGCCATAGTCTTTGAATGGAGAAATACTGCCCTTGGTTTAAACCAATGTCCCATGCTAAATAAGTTTTCAAATGTCCACAGCTTAGTCATTTGGCCACACTATGGAGAAGGCATTACAGAATTACATGAACTCAATTTGTACTTGAAAACTGGCAAAACATTTCAATGGGCCATTTGAAAAACCAGTGAAATGAAAGTAAATGCTTGTTAGTAGGTCATATACTATGTGTTGTGGTGCCTGATCACAGTTAGGTTTCCCTTCAGGAAACACTTCTCTACATAGGCAATGAAAATATAATGTGTTAGAGGGTGTCCATTTTTTTTTACAGTAAGGAACACACACATATACAAAATGGGGGCATTGGATGTTAAGATTTGCTAATAAATTAGTGATTGATTCAATTTTAACAAAAATGGGATTTTTCTATCAGGCTATTTGAAGCTTGTAAAAGTCACCTTACTATAATAAACCTAGTTGTGCTACTTTGTTCAAAAGCTGAAAAATTTTATAGCTGATCTTAGTTTTGGCAAATCATCAAATAGCTCTCAGCAGACTTATTAATAGAATTTTGCTGTGGGAAAAAAAGTGGATGGGGTTATACAAAGAATTAGTAGCACGATGAGAGGAAACAATAAGAGAATAATAGAGTCTTTCAGTGAAGAAACAGAGCCTTTCATATCATTGGCAAATCATACATCATCTGTTTTTTGTTTTGTTTGTTTGTTTGTTTGTTTGTTTTGTTTTGTTTTTTAAGTAGGTCTGGCTAGTTTTAATATTCATTTTCAGTTAGGTGGCCAAAAAGAGTGGAGTGAAATGTCAGTAGCAAGCATGGAGGGATACAATTGTGAAGAGCCAGAGAAAAGCCCTGTCCACAGTCACAGGTGCTGGGACTAACAGATACTCTAGCTGTGTTGGGAAATGTCACTGGAATGATGTGGACAAGTCCACATAATGAAGAGTATGTCAGCAGGAGGTGGGAGGGGGAGGTGGGGCAAGGATCATCTATGGAAGCACACTTTACTTGAAAATGCCCTATTGTTATCCAATGATATAATGTATCCTAATTCAAAACAATTATGTGAATGATTTCCTGGGTCACAAAAATAGGGTTTTATTCCAGGTTAGACTTTTCACAGGAAAACTACAAGTACTCAATAGATGCTTATTGAACGAATGCATGCATTGTTTATTATGCCTTAAAATGGGCCATTACAATCAAGACAGAAAATATTTTGACAAAGATAACTAACAAAAAGGAAAACTCAAAGGTTTGTTAATAGAGCAAAATGTGAAAAGAAACTTGTAAAAACCAGAAGGAACTTCAGCATCATTAGACCCTGTGAGAAAGACCATGATGTGGGAGGGAGAGAAGAAAAAAGGAAATAAAATTCTTCACTTGTGTTCAAATTGTTTAAAAAGTTATTCAACGTTATTACTATTCTCTCAAAGTTGAATGATGTTATAATAGTAGACTTTTAACCTTGTAGTATTGGGGATTAAATCACCACACATGTTTGGGAAAGTGGAAATACTCAAGCCATAGGTCTATTTCTTAATTCCATATTAATCTAGACCATCCCCCAAAAGAGTCAATGAACACAGAGAGGGAAAGCTTGGCTTCTCTGGGGATAGAAGGTAGAGAGACTGGGGATCAAGCTGCAATAATGGAATCAAGACATCAGTTTTGTAATAATCTAATTAAAAAGTTAGAGCAAAATAAATTTTTTTGTTGTTCGCAACTCAGTAAAACACTGCCAAAATAGCCAGTGGCCAGTGCCTATATACATCTTGATACATTTTGTTGTCCATAGATGACACCAATATTTTCAAGGTAGATGAGAGCAATCTGGGACATGGACCATTCTCGATACCTTCAGATCCAAACAAATTAGCACAGTACAACTCATGCTTGTACCCTAGTGTCTTAGCTGGGTTTCTATTGCTGTGAAGAGACACCATGGCCAAGGCAACTCTTATAAAGAAAATATTTGATTGGGACTGGCTTATAGGTTCAAAAGTTCAGTCCATTTATCAAGGCAGGAACCATGGCAGCATCCAGGCAGGCACGGCGCTGGAAGAGCTGAGAGTTTCTACATTATGTTCTGAAGGCAAAGAGGAAAAGATTGTCTTCCAGGTAGCTAGGAGGAGGGTCTCAAAACCTACTGCCACAGTGATACACTTGTTGCAACAAGGCCACACCTCCGAATAGTGCTACTCCCTGGGCCAAGAATACTCAAACCACCACATCTACCAAAAAGATCCCCAAACTTTGACTCTCTTCATTTTTATTACAAGGTCAGATTTACTTTCCTTTTCAGTGGCAATCATTTTTGCTCTAAATTAATTAATTTCCCTTTTTTGTTGTTTAGGACACAGGTGTCATCACTGGCTAAGTCCCCTCAAACCATCACCTCACTGCACTGCTAATAGATTCTTATCCTGTTTTCCAGATGAAATGGACAGAGTCAAAGATAGTCATTGATCAGGTGATTTCCAGCTCCTGTTTTTCTTCCACAATAATTACTGAAGATTGGTTTTGTGCTAGGCAAGTATTTTTTTTTAATCTTACAGGGAAACTGATTCGGTTTCAGTGGGATTGAGTCTATGTATGTTACTAATAGGTTGCCATTTTGACTTTAATCTAGAAGCTCATTTGCCTCTTGCTACATTGTTCCTGTGTCAAACTAGGATCCAAGGGCTCTTAAGTGAAACAAGAAGTGTGATTCTGCCAGCCACACATTTCTTACCAGATAGGAGGAAGAAAAAAAAAAAAAAGATCCTTTGGTAACTCTTTCCTTCTTACAGAGTGAAGAATATATTTGCCTCAGAAAGATAGAAGCAAAAATTGGAGAAGCATTGTAGGATAAATTATTGCTTTTTGTTCAAAATAAATAAGAGCAGTGGGGAAGTCATGGTCATTGTAGAATTGTATGGCATGGAAAGACACCTTAGATTGTAATTACCCCTCTCTTACTATAATTTTTCACCCTTGCCCAGTTTACTTGCATGCAGAGTTTAAGGGTGTATTAATGAAGTAGGTACAAGACTCACTGAGGGATCAGGTCAAAAGATTTGGGTCTTTGCCCAAGTCTGTGACTAATTTTCCTGGCTGACCTTGAATACCTTCCAGAATATCTATGGACCTTATTTTTTCATACATTGGTAAACATTACATCATCTTGTAGGGTCTTTTCCAGCTATAGAACTCCATGATTCTAGAACTCTGTGGTGTGTCAATAACTTATGTTTGTTTCTCTGTTATTAGCTCATCTGCTCTCTGCTTGGATAGAGTATATTAAATTACTATTTGCACCTGGCTTTCTACTAGGATTGGACATGTCACATATGCTGTGCATATAGACCTTAGGAATTCTCAGATTATATGTAATAATACATTCCAAACTCTACTGCACATAGACATAGTAAAACTGGACTACATGGCTGAAAAAACAGTAGGAGGCTAATAACAATTAGCTTTAGAATACTGTTGGTTTATAAGCCATATCCAATAATTTGCATAAGCAATATGGAGCCTACATTATTTTCCCATTATCCACATGAAGTAGGAACTCTGGGGAATCATATAAGCATCTTTGATTACTCAAGCAATGTGTGGACGGCTATCCCATCTGTGGAACAATATTCTTCCAACTTAAACTAGTTTCTATTCACTGGGCCTTCTTGCTCCTCAGTGACACACACACTGCCCTTAATGTCATCAATTACTGCAGGAGGTAGGTTCACAGAGGAGAAAGCTAACATAGAATTACCCTTTAGAACGAGCTTTATTAGGAGTATGGTAAACAAGGGTGAGGGACATGAACAGCACAAGGTGAGAGCATTGTAGGCATTGTGACACATTGGAAGACCCAGTCACAAAAGAACACACATAGTATGTACTCATTGATAAGTCTATATTAGCCCCAAATCTTGGAATACCCATGATACAATGCACAGATCATATGAAGCTCAAGAAGAAGGAAAACCAAAGTGTGGATGTTTTAGTCCTTCTTAGAAGGGGGAAGAAAATACTCACAGGAGGTAGAGAGTGGTAGGGAATTGGGAGAAAGAGAAGAAGAGAAGGGGGAAAAAGTGGGACAATATCAGGTATGAGAGGAGATGGGAATGATATTAAGAGGGTGAAGAAATTGAACAGAGGTGTGTAGCAATGGGGAATGGAGAACTAAGGGTTGTCACCAGAAAGTCCCAGATACCAGGAAAGCAAGAGGTTCCTAGGACCCAACGGAGATGAGATTAGCTGAAATGCCCAACAAAGGGGAGGGAGAACCTATAGAGACCATATCCAGAGATTAGACAAGGCCATCAGTTAGGGAATGGGTCCACCCACTCATCTCCAAAATTTTAACCCAGAATTGCTCCTGTCTAAAGGAAATACAGGGACAAAGAGTGGAACAGAGACTGAAGGAAAGGCCATGAGACTGCCCTACCTGGGAATCCATTCCAAACATAGACACCAAACTCAGACACTATTGCTGATGCCAAGAAGTGCTTGCTGATATGAGTCTGATATAGCTGTCCTGAGAGGCTTTGCCAGAGCCTGAACAATACTGATGCAGATGCTGGCAGCCAACCATTGGACTAAGCACAGGGACACCGATGGAGGAGTTAGGGGGAGGACTGAAGGAGCTGAAGGGGTTTGTAACCCCATAGGAAGAACAACAATATTAACCAACCAGAATTCCCAGAGCTACCAGGGACTAAACCACCAACCAAAGACCCATGGCTCCAGTTGCATATGTAGTAGAGGATGGCTTATCTGGCATCAGTGGGAGGAGAGACCCTTGGTCCTGTTGAAAGCTTGATGCCCAGTGTAATGGAATTCCAGGTTGGTGAGGTGGGAGTGAGTGGGTGGGAGAGCATCCTCATAGAAACACAGAAGTTGGATAGGGGGTGTTTGGAGAGGAAGCTGGGAAAGGGGATAACATTTGAAATGTAAATAAATAAAATATTCAATAAAAAAAAAGAACCTGGAAGACAGATCTTGAAACAAAGGACTAGGGAAGATAGCTATTACATATAAATGGATGGAGTGGTATCTCAAAGAAGAGGGTCACTTCAGAGAACTCCTCTGAACAAAGATTTTCTGACTTTGATGAGTTTGCATGGGGTTGTGGGAAGTCCTATACCATGTGTTATTAAGTCTAGCATAGGCTGCATGCCAAGAAATCAGGTCCTGGACAGGACCATTAGCTTAGTCTGCAGCTGCAAATGAGAGATAGATAGATAGATACATACATACATACACACACACATAGATGATAGATAGATAGATAGATAGATAGATACATAGATAGATAGATACATAGATACACACATAGATAGATAGATAGATAGATAGATAGATAGATAGATAGATGATGGATGGGTAGATAGATTGATAGATGGATGGATAGATAGAGATAGATGATGGATGGGTAGAGAGATAGATGATAAATGGATAGGTAGATAGATAGATAGATAGATAGATAGATAGATAGATAGATAATGTGTGGATTGAGAAATACATGATGGATAGATAGATAATGGATGGATAGATAGATAATGGATGGATTGAGAGATACATGATGGATAGATGATGGATGGATTGAGAGATAGAGATAGATGATAGATGGATAGATATAGAGAGATAGACATAGAGAGATAGATAGAGGTAGAGAGATAGCAATGAAGGATAAATGGATAGATAGATAGATAGATAGATAGATAGATAGATAGAGTATCACAGACTAACTTCTGAGAGAGAAGAGCAGTTAAAGTGGCTATGATCTAACTGTAGCAATTGAAATATAAGAAGGAAAGCTTGAAGGAAGACAGACATTGTATTCTCACATTTAGTTTGCATCTGGTGATAAGTGGACAAACCCAAAAAGTTTGCACTGATCATCAAATATTTAAACACACTTTGAAAAACAAAAACAAAAAGCAAAAACCAATCTCAAACTCTTGCTGCTCCTGCCTCTGGCTTCCAAGTGCTGAGATTATAGGCCTGTTATCACACTTAGCCCTAACACTCTTCAATGAAATGGCATGCAACACTGTGACAGGGAAACAGGAGCGGAGAAAGGCATCAGGCATCACTTGAGACAGAATATCCCCCAGAATGGGAAATATCCTTCCAGAGGCTCATGGGTTGAACACTTGGTCCTGGCCTGGTGGTGATGTTTGGGAGGTTGTGGAACCTTTAGGAGGTGAACCCTTGCTAAAAGAAGTATGTCACTGAACTGAGCCTGAAATTACAAGATTATAGCCTTGTCTCACTTCCTGTTTTCTTCCTGCTCTCTTACTTGTGGTCAGCATCATGCCCTTGTTGCCACGCCTTCCCCACTATGATAGACTGTATTTCTCTAGAATTGCAAGCCAGAATAAGCTCTTCCTCCCTGTCCTGGTTGGGTTTGTTGTCAACCTGGCACAATTTAGAATTATCTGAGAAGGGGGAATCCCAATTGAGAAAATGCCTATATATGCTTGGCCTGTAGGCAAGCCTATGGTGCATTTTCTTAATTAGATATGAGAAAGCCTCGTCCACTGTAGATAGTGTTACCCCTGAGAAAGTGTCCCTAGGGTGAATAAGAACGAAGGCTGAGCAAGCCTCAGGGGATGAGTCAGTAATCAGGTTGCTCCATGGCTTCTGTTTCATTTCCTGCCTTGATTTCCTGACCTGACTTCCTTTGATAATGGGCTATGATATGGAACTGGAGGTTGAAATAAACCCTTTCTTCTCCTGGTTGTTTTTGGTCACAGTGTTTTATCATAGCAATACAATTCTAAGACAAGCCTGTAGCAAAAAAGACTAGAAAGCCCTCTCTAGGTAAAATCTCCTTGTAACAAACAACATGTCTTACAAAGACTTTGTGAATTCCAAAAATAGGAGAATATGGGTGCTGTGTAAAGAAGCTATAAAGGATCGGGACCTGAGGGGGAAAGGAGTTTTTTGAACCTATGTCCTGTTCCATTCTCAGGAGTACCTTTTTTTCTTCTTTAAGAAAATGTCTTTATTTCTATAACTACTCATGTATTCCTTGTTTGAATCTTTATTTTACTACAAGCCTGGAAATCTCAGGAGACGATCTCTAGACTCAGATCTGAATCAGCAGATGCACGACTGGGGGAAACGGAGGCTCATTTCCATCAAAGTCTAAATGATGAGTGCTGTTGCCCTACCTGGTATGATATCTCTGTGGCAAATGGGAACTAAGACGTGTAAGGCATGCGATGTGGACAATGGGGGCGGGGCATGGACTCCGTCAACAAGCAGTGAGAGAAGATGAGCAGAAGTAGCTCCAATCAGACTCGGCAAAGGAAGGAGGTGCGAGCTGCTGGACAAGGACAAAGACTGAGCACAGGGAGAAGCACAGTGGGAGGTCAGACAGCCTAACTGCCCTGCCACTCTCCTCCCTCCACAGACACAACCCCACCCACCCGGCAGACACACTAACATCTTCTTTCCCCTGTTAAAGGAAAACCACTAATCTTTCTTTAGGACTTCCATTAGAGTTACAGATTGGAAAGGGGACTGGCGAGACACCTTCATAGGTTAACCAAGCCTGACACCCCGAGTTTCAGCCCCAGACCCACGTGGTAGAGAACCGTCTTCAACACATTGTCTGCTGATCTTATACACACACACACACACACACACACACACAGGAACGCATACATGCATGTGTGTGCACACACAAATAGTTAAAAGAAAAAAGAGAATCAACATGTATATGAAATCTCTTTCATAATCATGGAGGGGGGAGTGAAGCTGCATGGATATTCCTAAAAATAACACCCCCAACGAGACACTCTAAATAACATGACCTTGCTACTAGACATCAGTTTAACATAGGGTCAGTCTCCTCCTCCTCCTCCTCCTCCTCCTCCTCTTCTTCTTCCTCTCATCTCTCTCTCTCTCTCTTTCAGATGGAATTTTTCTAGAAGATTGATTTTCTGCAAGAAGAGTCAAAAAGACAACACACCAAGCTAGAAGGAGGCAGGAAGAGCCTTTAAGACTGTCATTTGCACTAAATTGGTCACAAGGAAGCAAATGTTGCTTTAAAAGCTTTTCGAAGAGCATCTCAGCCCAGCTCGCTCAGAGATNCACACACACACACACACACACACACACAGGAACGCATACATGCATGTGTGTGCACACACAAATAGTTAAAAGAAAAAAGAGAATCAACATGTATATGAAATCTCTTTCATAATCATGGAGGGGGGAGTGAAGCTGCATGGATATTCCTAAAAATAACACCCCCAACGAGACACTCTAAATAACATGACCTTGCTACTAGGCATCAGTTTAACATAGGGTCAGTCTCCTCCTCCTCCTCCTCCTCCTCCTCCTCCTCTTCTTCCTCTCTCTCTCTCTCTCTCTCTCTCTCTCTCTCTCTCTCTCTCTTTCAGATGGAATTTTTCTAGAAGATTGATTTTCTGCAAGAAGAGTCAAAAAGACAACACACCAAGCTAGAAGGAGGCAGGAAGAGCCTTTAAGACTGTCATTTGCACTAAATTGGTCACAAGGAAGCAAATGTTGCTTTAAAAGCTTTTCGAAGAGCATCTCAGCCCAGCTCGCTCAGAGATGGAGATAATCGCCTCCAGCTGACCTCTAATTACCTAGTTTGGATTGGAGCCACACCGATTATGTGCCGCCAAATGGATTTCACTGGAATTCAGATTTTCTAAAAATAAAACAGCCAACAAGCCAGAGCGAGTACCAGTCTCCTTGGATGATTCATCCCAAAGACTAAACTTAGCAAGACTGTGATGTCCGCTTGCCAGAGCACTCACTGTCTTGTTCTCATGGGTAGGAAATGTTGTCTTCTTCTAATATCCTTGAAAATCAGCCATTCTGTCAAAAGCCACATGTGTCTGGGAGACAGAAGGATGGCTTTCAGAGAGCAAACCTGGCCCTCTAACTGGGGGCTACTGCCATGATGACAGCAAGTGGTACCCATGGCAGATGAGATGGCTCCACGATTGAGCCAGAATGGAAAAACCCAGTATCACTAACTCACAAACGACTGTTACCCAGTGGACAGATGACAGCTCTCACGGACCTGCCACTGTGAGTGAAGACTATAAATATCACGGAAACTGCGAGGGAAGGTTATGCTGTGGGAGACTCAGTCCTTGCTCAAGGTCCTTGCCTCAGTGATAATTAAAGGTCTAAGTGGACTGGAGGAAAGTAAAAGATTGATAACTAACAACTCTATTTTATCTGCTGGGTAAAGGAGAGCAATTTACCTAACATCTCTGAGCCTCTTCCATCAGCAAAATACAGGAAAGAATTGTGAGAGTCATGGTGCCACACTTTGTCATTAATTAATATATTTACTTCACATCCTGATTGATGCCCCCCAGTCCCCCAACACACAGTTCCTCCCCCACCCTCCCTCCTCCAACAGGGTGGAGGCTCTCCCTGGATGTCCACCCACCCTGGCACATCAAGTCTTTGCAGGACTAGGCAGATAAGGCAGATAAGTTAGGGGAATGGGATTTATAGACAGGCAACAGATTTAGGGAAAGCCCCAACCCCAGTTATTGGGAGAACTGCATGAAGACTGAGTTGTACGTCTACTACATATGTGTGAGGAGTCTAGGACCAGCCATGCTTGCTCTTTGGTTGGCGATTCAGTCTCTGAGAGCCCACAAGTATCCAGGTTAGTATAGTGCCACTGTTAAATGAAAAGGTTTTTGTTGTTGTTGTTGTTGCTGTTGTTGTTGTTGTTGTTTTGGAACTGGAGAAAATATTTGTTTGTAGCTAGACAGCACAAACACTTAATGAAGACTTGGAGCATCTCGTGTTTAAACTGCTGGTGACTTCGTGTTTAAACTGCTGGTGACTTCTTTTCCCTATATTCACTTCCTCTCGATTCTTTCTTGGCATGCCCAGTGTAGAAGCCTTGGGGGCTTTTAACAGAGAACAGCTAGGAAAATAGTAAGCAAGGTGAGAGGAGTGTGATGGATAGAGGCAGCATAGCTAAGTGGTGTCTGTAATGGAGTTTCACAAATGTAAACTGCTACTCTTTCGTCCCTGTCCCCACACGATACCTGGCCAAGTAAAGGGAAATAAACATATTAGATGAACAGGTGTTTGGTTAGAGATGAGGGGAGGAGTCGCAGCTCAGCTTGGTACACTGCCATTCCATTAATTGAACAAAACACACCTTACCTGAACTCCTGACCTACTTACCTCTCTCCAATGATGGCTACCGTCCGTGCATAATTACACTTTGTTTTTGAGCTGATGTTGAAGCCAGCAGTCACTGACTCTACCACAAGATCTGAGCTGACAGCTACAAAGATGAAGAAGGAGGATGAGGAGGAAGAGAGGAAGAGAGAGAGAGAGAGAGAGAGAGAGAGAGAGAGAGAGAGAGAGAGATCTAAAACAGTGGTTCTAAACCTTTTTAATGTTGTGACCCTTTAAAACAGTTTCTCATATTGTGGTGACCCCCCACACACATTTGTTACTACTTAATAACTGTAATGCTGCTACTGTTGTGAATTGTAATGTAAATATCTGCTTTTCCAGATGGTCTTAGGTGACCCTTTTGAAAATTTGGTTTAATCCCTGAAGGGTCATGAACCATGGGGTGAAAACTGCTGATGTAGAATGAAGGGCGTGAGTAAATGTTTTCTGATTCTTGTGAATAAGCCAAAGATATTTGTGTGTTATCCTTTTATTGTCAATTTCTGTATAAGAGGAGTAACAGATGTACCAGTAATTGTCTAAGGAGCCAGGAGTTCTATATCTCAGGGGTAGAGCTCTTATCTGGCTTGTCTTAGTCCCTTGGTTTGACCTTCAGAAATACAAAACAAGAACAACAAAAACAAACATGTGTGTGTGTGTGTGTGTGCGTGTGTGTGTGTGCATACAGATACATATGCACACATGCATACACACACACACACACACACACACACACACACTGGGAATGAGGTTTTCAAATGGTGTAGCCATGACCAAGGCTTTCAATTTCTAGGGAGATAAGTTTTGAATTGGAAATGGTTTTCTTTTACTTTATGTTTGACATCTCAAACAGTCAGGTTTTAAAAAATTAGAAAGTTTTGGAACTAGTTGTGTGTAGGATAAAGAAAACATAATTTAATGAACTAATATAAAGCTGAAAAACAAAATTATTTTATTATCTGTCCTAGTCAGGGTTTCTATTCCTGCACAAACATCATGACCAAGAAGCACTTGGGGAGGAAAGGGTTTATTCAGCTTACACTTCCACATTGCTGTTCATCACCAAGGAAGTCAGGACTGGAACTCAAGCAGGTCAGGAAGCAGGAGCTGATGCAGAGGCCATGGAGGGGTGTTCTTTACTGGCTTGCTTCCCCTGGCTTGCTCAGCCTGCTCTCTTATAGAACCCAAGACAACCAGGCCAGAGATGGTCCCACCCACAAGGGGCCTTTCTCCCTTGATCACTAATTGAGAAAATACCCCACAGCTAGATCTCATGGAGGCACTTCCCCAACTGAAGCTCCTTTCTCTGTGATAACCCCAGCTGTGTCAAGTTGACACAAAACTAACCAGTACACTATCCAAGCAGCAGATATTCATGAGCAATCAAGTAAACCCATAATGACACAGGGTAAGATATGCCACCTTTCTGAGCCTCAGCTGCAACATTTGTTTGAAGGAGTTAGTATCTTAGCTGCCACATCTGTATGAAGGGGTTAATGCAATGCAATCTCAGCTGCAAAAAATGCCTGTATGGAGAGACTAGTAATATTTGCTCCACTGACTGTCTTCAAGGGCTTTGATATAAACAATAGAAGATTTAAGAATATACTGTTTTAAAGAACAAAGGCCAAATTTTGTGATTTTTTTTTTATTGTCCTGCCCTGCCTTTCAAAGGTGGATGGAGTACCTCAGTCTGTTCTATATTGATTTTTTTATTCTATTGTGACCTGCTTCTAATAGGCTGGGGTTTTTTGTTGTTGTTGTTGTTGTTGTTGTTTTGATTTTTTTTTTGAATCACACTCTTCTCGGAGGGCTCTGAGCCATAACCCAAAAGTTGTATGACTTCCAGCCATGATAATGGCTTGAAGAAAGGCCATTGTACGAAGCAGAACAAAGAGTGGCCCGATCCTGAGTCATGAGACGTGCCAAGGACAGTCTCTTTTAATGCCATTGTGTGCTGTCTCTGCTTTAGCAGTCGTTTATCCCTCTAATAGAGTGAGTGAATGATTCCACAAGCTAGAACTTCACACTGGAGTGTCCAGGAAGCGATGGAATTCACAAGACAGAAAACCAATCCTTACCGCTGCCCTGCCACGCCAATGTCATTTACTATGACATTCTTCTTGAAAACAACCAAGGCACAGACCTGTAGTTTCCATGTTCCCTGCTCTCTTTGAAAACAGCAAGTACACTGCTCAGGTAGTACACATTGAATAAAAATTCCTTTTAATTGATCTTCATACCCCCCTTATTAACTAGAAAGCTGTGCTGGATTTCTATTTAACATGATCATACTAGATCATACTAGAAAATTTCTCAGACTTTAGTGTGCAGAAAAGTCATTGCTATAGTTGTACTATGGTTTGTTTGACTAAGGAACTGTGGTTCCCAATGTTTTACTGTGATGGGTTGTTGACACTTGTGCTTTTATGAAAAGTCATTAGGGCATGGGGATTTGTAGCTACAATTATCAAGAAACTATACTGATACAGAATGAGTTGCATAAACAAAAAGCAAGTCCATCCCTTTTATGGGGGGCATTTTTCTTCCTCCTTCAATATTATGACAGAGTTAAGGGGGAGGTCCCTAGATTTAGATTTTTTTTCTAGATTAAAAAGAAATCATGATTGAAGTAAAAAGAGCGTAAGACTGTTGACTGTAGATAGCATTTGTTATCTGTAGTTAGCATTTTGTTCCAGTATCACAGGCTAAGATAGGCATGGCACTGCAGGTATAACCATAGACATTATCTGTGTTAAGGAAAGAGAGCTGCAGCATAGATTGCTTCTGTGCATTCAACATCAAACGCAGGATGCTTCCCATGAATTAAAAAGAACCAGGAAGCAATGCAGCTGCCATCCCTCCTCAAAGACCTGCAGTGGGAGACCCTGGTCATCTAGGGCTCAGGGATTACTGAGAACTTCCCCTGAGGATCATCTCAACATATAGAAGGCATATGCCTCAGAGTAGGATATAAGGGTTGATTTCTCCTTTAACTGATCCTAACAGATAGCCAAGGCTTTCTTTTAGTATTTTTAAAGTGTTTATTTCATTTTATGTTTGTTTGTGTGTGTGTGTGTGTGTGTGTGTGTGTGTGTGTGTGTGTTGGCCTCATGGAGGCCATAAGAAGCCATCAGATCCCTTAGAGTAGGAGAGGTGGAGTGCTGCCCAATATGGGTGCAGGGAACTTCCATCCCTTGAAAGTGAAGTATGAAGTCTTAACTGCTGAGCCATCTCTTCAGCCCTTTTTATTAATTGAACACACACCCACACCCACACCCACACCCATATATATATATGGGTGTGGGTGTGGGTGTGGGTGTGGGTGTGTGTATTTGTATGTGTATATATTCTTGCCACAGTCCATGTGTGAAAATCACAAGACAATTGGCTATAGTAGGTTTTATCCTTTTACCAGAATCTATTTCAAGCTGTCAAATCTGGTGTTCCAGAAATCTAATTCAGGTTGTCAAATTTAGTGGCAAGGACTTTCACCTGCTGGGTCATTTCACAGGGCCCCCATTTCTTCCATTTAGTTAAGTGCATTGAATTTTGATGTATGCCTTTACTTTATTTTGGGTCTTCTGCTGTTGATTTTTTTACTGCTGTATTTTAATGAAGTACTCTATTTTAGAGTCATATATATATCAGTGTTTAATAGATCATATAGTTTTTCTTGTCATTTCTTATTATTTCAAGGTGTGTGTGAGAGAGAGAAAGGAGGGGAGGGAAAAAGAGAAAGAGAGAGAGGGAGGGAGCAAGCTAAATGGTAGGCATGCATATACAAGTGTGTATGCATGTGTATGCATGTGGAAGTCAGAGGTCAACCACAGGCAGGTATAACTTTTTAAAAAAATAATAATCAGGATCTCTGATTGGATTGACAGTCCCCTGTTAGCTGAGGCTGTGGGCTAGTGAGCTTTGGAGACCCTCCTGTTTTCCTTGCACATTGACAGAGTACCAGCTCACATCACCATGGCTGTCTTTTCATGTGAATTCTGGTGCTCTAAGTCAGGTCTTCCTGCTTGCAGGGTAAGCAGGCCTTTGCCAATGGAGATGTTGCCCTTGGTTCAAGTTTTGTGACACTGATAAACATAAAAAGTCACATCTTCATAGAAAATTTCATTTAAAAGAATATCCACACCCTTGATTTATAAAGAAGAGTGATCCCCAAATTCACTGTGGTATTTTGTATGTTATAAAGTATGAGAGTATTATTCAAAGCTTAAAATAAATAAAACAACAAAATGCCACTGACCAGCAGTCAGGGTTCGTTTGCAATGAACGGTTGGCTGAGCTGACATTAGATGACCTTTCCAACTGGCCATCTACAGCCCATGAGCATTTCTCAGAGTGTCAAAAACCGATTAAACAAAAGCACTAAGGAAATAAGAAAGAAAACTTGCTGCAAGTTCTCACTGTTTGCTAATCTAAATAAAACAATCACACCCTGTGCAAAGTTAGCATTTCCTTAATAGAACTAGCATAAGTTTGGAGGTCTCACAAATCTACAGGGCAAACTGAAGATTCGGGAGCCAATCACCATCAGTGTGCCAGTAAGACATGTACGCTAGTTTCTGAATTACACTTGGAAAGTTTAAGGAAGAGACAGGAAGGAAAGGAAAGGAAAGGAAAGGAAAGGAAAGGAAAGGAAAGGAAAGGAAAGGAAAGGAAAGGAAAGGAAAGGAAAGAAAAGAAAAGAAAAGAAAAGAAAAACCAGACTTTACTTGGGACACATGAGACAAGAAAACAGGACATACAAGGTGTTGGTATCAGGACCTCTGAAACCTGTCACATCGCATGGGCGGGACCTGCACACCTGTTGCCAAGGCAACAGCCACCATATTCCCAGAATCCACTTGGCTCACCTCCCACCTTTACTTGTGAGCACATCATCATCCATATGTAAAGAAAGGCCCCCCCTGACGTCCCTCTCTCTTTTCCCCCCCTTCTCTTTCTGCGGCCACCTTGCCCCCACCCCGTTCTCAGTAAACCTCCCATGGAACTGTTTGGCCTGGCGAGATCCTTCTGAAGCTTTTGGAAGGCCAATACCACAGGGGACATCCAGGTTTAACCAGGTTGTAAGAATTCAGCATCTAGGAGATCTTGACAGTCTTACTTTCTAGGTCATCTATGCTTTAGAGGAGTTCATAGATACTTTATATTTTTCCTATTTATCTTACTTATTTATATTTTTTCATTAAAATAACTTTCTACAAGAAAACTTGTTGGAAGAAAACACAAAAACAGGGGAATTATTTGCCACCAATTGCTAAAGTAGAAAAATAAAATTAAATAAGATCAAAGTACCAAAGGAAGAATATTGGAAGGAAACAAAATCTTGTTGAGAACCAGCAGGCTTGTAACAGAAATTGATCACTCTGGGAATAGGACAGGAGAAAAGAATAGCAAACTAGCCAAGCCAACAAAGTAACAACCCTGTAGTGTAGGGCTAGCATCACATAATCAATACCCAACATTCAGATTAATGATGGCCCTGGCAAGAGTAACTAACTATTCCATATCACCAAGATAGAGTCTGGAAGGGTGTAGCTATCAATCAAAGCAAAGTAAAAATAGAAAGGAATCAAATTTAACCCATGTCTCATTAGAGAAAGCTGATACCTGTCTACTCCCTTCCTCAGAAACAACACTGAGAGTTACCTTGTCAACACCCACAAAAGACACTATCAAAGACTTGAGCCTAGAGAAAAGTCTGGAGATAGAGTAAAAGACAAAGCAACCAACTTTCACTCTGATTCAATCAACAACTAAATAAACTATATAAATAGGATGCTTTTAATGGCAGGTTACAAAGTCTTCTCCCACGATGCACAGCCCCTTTTTAGTTTTTTAAATCATTACCTTTCTGGTAAGCACTATAATCTGATTATGTACATTTTAGCTTGCTACATTTAAATTTACCTTAATTACATATATAAAGAAATAAGAGCTAATATGTTTCACAGTGACAATTAATGAGACTATTTAAGACTTATTCAGAATAGTTTATAATTTTAGAACCCAAATAAATATTTGGTCAATAGAATGTGCCAGGAATTATATTTGGCAAAAAAGAAGTGCTTTATCTCCATCAAATAATAGAAGCACATCCATTTGTTATATTTTTCAAGTGGTGACAGCAAAATCAATTCTAAGGGGAGAAAAGGAAAATGAGATTCTGAATTCTCAATATACCTTCTAGTTCCCCTTGACACACTAATTAGTCACCCACCCTCCTTTTTATACCTTGAAGGGTGTTTGCTTAGAGAAAAACAGGAAACTGGCAAACCCTGGGAGCGGCAGTGACTAATGAACAGAAGAGGGAAGTGACAATTTCTTTGAATGGAGCCATCAGCTGCATGCTGTTATGTTGTTTTGTGGCTCCAGGCCTCTATATTCTAACATTCTCAATTGTTTACAGACATTCCTGTAGAGAGCTACAGACTGTACATCACCCATCTTTGATAGTCCTTGGTTTGTAAGATTATAGAAGACATATCTTTTCTGGCTTGTTTCTTAACACCATTTTGGCTCCTCTCCTGAGATTTAAGAGGATGTATAAAAGACAGTGTTTCCTCACCCCATCACTTTAAAGAATTTGCAGAAAGCTCTTTAAAAGTTTCGAGTGTCAAGCATAAATGAGAGAAACATTCCTAGAAGACTTGATAAAACAGTTACCTTCAGACTTTATGGTCAAATTAGAATATATATATATATATATATATATATATATATATATATATATATGCTAATGTGTTTGAGGATTTGTCTATCTTGGTAATCTGGTGAGCCAAATGCAAGTTCTTTTATCCCAATTTAACGTGTGTGTGTGTGTGTGTGTGTGTGTGTGTGTGTTGGTGTGTGTGTGTGTGTTGATGTGTGTGTGTTTTGGTGTATTTGTGTGTGTGTGTGTGTTGATGTGTGTGTGTAAAATGAATACAAGTTGAGTGTGTGTAAAATGAATACAAGTTGAAGAGGCCATATCAGAGTTCAAGAGGATTGGCCTGATAGAAGTGCAAATAGATAAGATAATGAGCCCAAACCAACCAAAAGAAGTGGTTACTGCTGAAGAATCAGATCTTGCAAGAGTCAAGATTGAGCAGCAGAGACAAAAAGGCAGGATCAAATCCAGAGCAGGAATGGCAGGTACAGGTTCAGAGGAACTAGCAGGTTCACAGTTAGACAGCAGTTCAATTGTCATGATCCACAGCCTTGATGGAGTAGAATGGAAGAGCCAGCGACAGTCAGGAATTTAGTCTATGACATGTACATTGGGTGTTAGATGACAATGACTATCAGTTTATGAGCCCAAGTGAGAGGGTTGCACTCATTCTTTGGTCTATTCTGTTCAGTAAGTTCCTGGACCTGTTTATTAAATATAACTTTAATATACCCATATACCCCTATAGCAATATTTCTCAACCTGTCTGTAGTGCCCTGTTTGGGTAGGTTGAATGACCCCTTCACAGGGGTCACCTAAGACCATCCCACATAACAGAGTTTTACATTACTATTTATAGAAGTAGCAAAATTACAGTTATGAAATAGTAACGAAAAATTTTATGGTTGGAGGTCACTACAACACAAGGAATTGTATTTATTAAAAGGTTGCAGCACTGGGAAGGTTGAGAACCACTGCCCTATAGTCTCAATTTAGTTTGAGAAATTTATAGGGTGGTGGAATTTCTACTGCCAGGAATAAGCTATTTATTAGTCTGTGTTGCATGGATGGTCCTGGACAAATGGTGTTAGTTGACCTGTATAATCTTTCTCTTCCCTCAAAATGGAATCAAAGACTGCTTGTGTAATGAAGTTTCTCAGGACAAAACAATTTGAGGGAAAAAATAGTGTTTTGTACAACACGGAATAGCTGCAGGCAAGGAATAGAATGGTCTCAACATTGATGTTAACTTTGATCTTTTCTATTCATAAAAGACATTTTCCTTTAAGAAATTTCCACCATTTTCTGCTGGTGGAAATGCTGAGTAAATTGCCAGCATTCGTGCAGAAGGTAAGTCACAATTGATTACCAGTTCCTAGCCATATCTTCTTTCAATCTCATTTGCTTCTTTGTCACTGGAGCAAGGACAGTGGGTAAGAGCTGAATCTCCAATACAGTGACCTTCTCTAGAATTAATTTTATATTTACAGTCTTTTTTATTTTCTAAAGAATGACTTCGAGTTTTTAAAAACATTTAATTATTTAATGTATATGAGTACACTGTGGCTGTCTTTAGACACATCAGGAGAGGGCATCAGACCCCATTGAGCCACCATGTGGTTGCTGGGAATTGAATTCAGGAACTCTGGAAGAGCAGTCAGTGCTTTTAACCACAGAGCCATCTCTCCAGCCCGATATTAATAGTCTTTATAATTTCAGCAGCAAGTAGTGAAAGCTGCCACCTGTCTAGTAGATAATAGTCTTTTGTGAATTAGCGACATAGGTTTTTCATCTTAGCCCAGTATCACTGAGCCATCTCATCTGACATGAGCCCTGCTGGCTGTCATCATGGTACACAGAAGCTTGGATAGATGTGTGGCTGATTTTATTCTCATGCTAATTTGTATCCCCAAAAACTGTTTGCATGAGAACATCTAAACAAACAAAGCTTCTGAGAACATGCCCCCCAGTTGGTCCTGACAGGTAAATAAAGATGCCAGCAGCCAATGGCTAGGCAGAGCAGACAGAGTCAAGACTTTTCGGATTCTCTGGCTACAGACAGAAAGGAAGGAAGGAACATGCCAGAAAAGACTGAGGAGAGGAGATGCCAGGCCTGAGAAGGTGCAGAACAGAGAGTATAGCCAGCCACCAAGTAGGAACCTGGGAAGAGCAGCCCAAGAAGGCTGCCTGACTGGGCCCAGGGCAGCCAAATGTAACATAGGATTTAGGAAGTAATAACTCGGGATTATCAGAGGAAGGTGGATTAGCCATGTGGAGGTTAGGAAGTGGCCCAGACATTGAACTGATTAAAGCATATCAAAATATAAAGGCTATGTATGTGTCTTTCATTCAGGAACCCAGAACACAGAGGGAGGTTGGGGGGCGGAGTGGGGAGATATCATAGAATCTGCTGCCAGGGAAATATATAAAAACTACTACTACATTTGTTTTTGGTTTTGTTTTTGGTTTTCCAGAAAGTCATTTCTGTCTCTTGGATGCTCTTGACCTCAACAGAATAACTGATTTTCAGATATTTTACAGAAAACCAAAATCTTCTACCCATGAGAGCAAGGCAGACCCTCAGCGCACTGGAGCCTTTCCCTTGACTACTGCACTTGGGAAGCTTAAAATCTTGAGGTGAGAGCACCAATTTCCTCTGTCTGAAAGGAAATACCCAGAAATTTGCCAGAGTTTACAGTCATGGTCACATATATGACTGAGGCTCCTAGATCTTTGCCACTTGTGTTTATACATATGTTACTAGGGGCTGGTAGAGGCTATAAATGGGTAACCAAGTGCAGTTTGAGAAAAGTAGCAAAGATCAAACCAGTCATCCTCTCAGGGAAAGGAAAAATGGCTAATGTAGTAGCAATCTCCTAGTAGCTCTTTAAGTGTTTTTAAAAATTTAGTGTCATTGAATTCAACAGAACAAGGGTCAACCACTTGGTAACATTTGACATTCTTTTCTATCCATATGAGTTCAAATATACAGGATTTTTCTACAATACTTATTAATCAGCTGTACTCCAAACTAAGCTAAATTGGAAAGCTACCTACCTGTGAAGATTAAGTATCCTTCAAAATATGCCTTTCTGACAAAAGTCATCTTGAGAACTTTTTTATAAGAAAAAGTGCATTTACAAAGATGTCTCTATTATAGAGGTGTCTCCCTCGCTACAGAACAGAAAAATGACTAAATCATCAGGTACTGCTGTAAAGAAGAAAGTATCTATTTAAATCTGTTAACAAGTCTTTTATTTACAGTCTTTTCCTGGCCATTTTGTTATCACTGATCTTTTACGCACACACTTCTTTATTTTGTCAAATGTTTTATAGACCTTAACTCTGAGCTTTGTGCATTTGACACACAATTTTTCCATTTTATCTCACCTAACAACTATACCTTGGAAAATGCAAATGTAGGGGAAATGACTCATCTAGAGTATAAAGGGAACTATAAAAAGACTGGCAAATAAAAAAATTATAAAAGTTCTTCTTGTAAATAGTAGTTAAAAAAATTTATACACCTATCCTGGTAATCTTACTTCATTTTATCCAGAAATATAATTCTAAGGCAAGTACTCTTTATAGATCAGTAAGTTTGATATTATTGTCAAGAGAACACTACAGACACTTCAAAATAAAAGCAGCACAGTTTCTGTGAAACTATGAGTATGTGTGTATTCATGTTACATTCAGTGTGACAGGGAGCACAGCTGAGGTCTAGGCTCTTGGACAATAATGAGCCACCAAAGACAATCAGTGGTTTCTGAGGTTTTGTATTACAAATTAGATTAAGGAGTTTCAAGGAAGGTTTCTTTTAGAATAGGTTACAGTTTAAGAGAAAGGAAGCAAGCTTTTGGCTAACAATAGTGGGTCTCAAAGATGGGTTGCCACTGAGGATTGTTAATTGACTTTACTAGGTTGAGGCATAGGAGTAGGCTAGCCAGTTCAATTATCCCACCCAAGAAGTGTTCCTAACACTGTTTTAGTCACAGCCTCATGTAAAACTTCCAGGCATTTGTAGAAGAATAAAGAACACAAAGAAAAAGAGGCAACACCTTTGTAACTCATTCCATGGGTGTTTTGTTCCCCATTCTAAAGTATCCACACTTTGGTCTTCCTTCTTGATTTTCTTGTGTTTTGCAAATTGTATCTTAGGTATTCTCAGTTTCTGGGCTAATATCCACTTATCAGTGAGTGCATATCAAGTGAGTTCTTTTGTGATTGGGTTATCTCACCATGGATGATATCCTCCAGATACATCCATTTGCCCAAGAATTTCATAAATTCATTGTTTTTAATAGCTGAGTAGTACTCCATTGTATAAATGTACCACATTTTCTGTATCCTTTCCGCTGTTGAGGGACATCTGGTTTTTTTCCAGCATCTGGCTATTATAAATAAGGCTGCTATGAACATAGTGGAGCATGTGTCCTTATTACCAGTTGGAACATCTTCTGGGTATATGCCCAAAAGTGGCATTCCTAGATCTAGCGGTAGTACTATTGTCCAGTACTGATTTCCAGAGTGGTTGTACCAGCTTGCAATCCCACCAGCAATGTAGGAGTGTTCCTCTTTCTCCACATCCTCACCAGCATCTGCTGTCTCCTGAATTTTTGATCTTAGCCATTCTGACTGGAGTGAGGTAGAAATCTCACCGTTGTTTTGATTTGCATTTCCCTGATGATTAAGGATGTTTAACATTTTTTCAGGTGGTTCTCAGCCCTTTGGAATTCCTCACTTGAGAATTCTTTGTTTAGCTCTGTACCCCATTTTTAATGGGGTTATTTGAATTTCTGGAGCCAGCTTTTTGAGCTCTTTGCTTCCCATAATCAGCCACCAAACTCAGACACTATTGCATATGCCAGCAAGATTTTGCTGAAAGGACCCTGATATAGCTATCTCAAGAGAGGCTATGTCAGTGCCTGGCAAATACAGCAGTGGATGCTCACAGTCATAACATGGAACACAGGGACCCCATTGGAGGAGCTAGGGAAAGTACCCAAGGAGCTGAAGGGATCTGCAACCCTATAGGTGGAACAACAATATGAACTAATCAGTACCCCCAGAGCTCGTGTCTCTAGCTGCATATGTAGCAGAAGATGGCCTAGTCTGCCATCATTGGGAAAAGAGGCCCCTTGCCCTTGCAAACTTTATATGTCCCAGTATAGGGGAATGCCAGGACCAAGAAGTGGGAGTGGGTGTATAGGGGAGTAGGACGGGGGAGGGTATAGGGTACTTTTGGGATAGCATTTGAAATGTAAATAAAGAAAATATCTAATAAAAAAGATAAAAAATAAAACAAAATAAAATAGGCCCAGGATTTAAAAAAAAAAAAAAAAAAGAGGCAATGCCTTGAAACTCAATGGGCATTTTTTCTTATTGTGTATATAATCCACATGTCATTCTTTGATGCTTATTATTCATTAAGATCTTAGTCTGATGATTTGTGCCCATCAGAAATTCTAGTAAAATTTCATCTATTTCTCTTACTTAATTGTGTTTTTTTTAACCTCGTTGATGCTAGGAGAAAGACTACTGAGCCAAATCCTAAGGCCAAATTTATTAAATCATGTTTATTGGTTTTGATTTTTATTCATGTACGTGGGCTGTCTCCCTAAAGTGTGATTTTAAAGATCAGCATTGGACATGGAAAAATAAGGCTTTTCTAGTTCAGGAGTAAGGAGTTTCCAAATGCAGGATTTGTTAGGCTTACAGACTTTTTCAGGGTTACAAAAGAACAACACAAATTGGTCATAACAACCTTGTGTAGACATGGTTGTAAGATGGTTATAACACCATGTTTATACCAAGGTGGTCATAGCAAGGTGGTATAAACAACTTTTGAAACAAATACGTGAATTCTGGAACAGACAATACAGAACCTTTTGTAGCTAATTTTACCTAGCCCAATCCTTGAGAAACAGAGATTTGATCACAAACAGGAATGAATCAGTTTTATTATAAAATGCCTTTCAAGCCTCAGATGGAGGCAGGCAGGTTTATCACTTCTATTAACTTCTAGTAGTTACTGACATGGTAGAAGTCTGGGTCCAATCTTGGAGTTCTGAATTTCATTAAAAAACTAATTTAAGAATGAACTCAAATGAAAACATCTAGATAATTTTATTAGAGGAAAAAAAATAACACCCAAGGTGTACAAGGTATAAATCTCAGCACTTGTCGATAGGAGAGCCATGTGATGTAAGATAACTGATCTGTCTAACACATGGTAGATAGGCAGTGACATAGCAGAGGAAGAACTCATAGTAAGTGATTAGCTGATAAGCTATTATCCACCATTGAAATCAGCCAATTTAAGCCAGATTAAAATATATATAAACACAGGTTTGTTAGGAAGCTGTTTTCAGGCAGGAGAGTTCACTAGCCCTAAGAAGGAGGCCAGAGAAGTGTCCAAGGGGAAGGAGAGAGGGGCGGCGGGGGTGGAGGGGGAGAGAAAGTGCTTGTGCAGAGAGAATAAAAAGGGAAGGAAGAAGAAGAGAGAGCAGGGAGATGAAAATGTCTTTTGGTTTATATAAGGAAGAGCCTCTGGGGGAAAGGCAGCCCAGCTTTTGGGCTGGAAAGTTCAGGGTTGTGGGCTGGATAGTCCACGTAAGGACTAAGGGATGTTAGACCAACCGAAGGTCAAGTTTGCTTTTGTATGTCAAGCATGCCCCTCAGTCCCCTGTCCTAGACTCTGAAACTACACAGTTAGGAAGCCCAGAGTACTAGAAGAAGTATACTTAGCTTCTGGCCAGCATCTGAAAGAAGAAGAAAGAAAAAGGGAAAAGTTACTGCCTTTCTGACTTCAGCTTCAGAAAGAGCAATAGACCAAGCTGAAACTCATGGTGGCTTAAAAGAACTGACCTGTGGGACAGGAGTTGTGAGAAGAAAAATTGCTGTACCTCATTAAAGGAAAAATTATTACTCCTATCTCTGGCTTAAGGTGGCCTTACCTTCCTAGGGATGGCCCTTTAGGGTCTGCTGATTGACCTGGTCCAACTAAAACCCAGGGCAGAAACGATTGACCAAAAGGAGTTTTGTTTGTTTCTTGTTTTGTTTTTCTTAATGGGCCTTTATTACCACTTTAACATTACCTTTCCAATTTTACATCTTTTGATATACTTTCAGCTATAAATTTAATAGTTAATCTGTTTTACATTATTTATTTTCACTTTATCTTTTTAGATCTATACCCTGAATTTTCTTTGCAGACTGATCTTCCATGACTGAGGGGTGGTTTTTTTTTTTTTTTGAAATACTGAATTTACGGTATAATTTATTAATATAATTTTAAATCTTATGAGTAATTTTCAACTTCTAGAGGTATATTCCTTCTCTTGTCTTGCTTTTGTGTATCTTTCTTTTTCACCAATTTAAAAGACTTAAAAACTATATCTTATATAGAATTATTTCCTGTAATCTGGAGAATCACCTAAATATCTAGTTGACTATGTTGACAGAAAATTAAACCCCTGAGAAGTAAAACCTTTAGGTTTATTTGGGGTCTGTTTTTATTTCATGTGGAGGTTCAATTATATGTGTTGGAACTACTGTTCTCCTTTGGTATGTTCTGTCTGTATTGTATAATGCACAGTAATGTAGAAAATGAAAAGTAGCCATCTGAGAGAAGTCCCTCATCTAGCCAGAAATCTGAGGGAAGCATCACCGCTCCTTCATCAATCACAGTGTAAAACCTGGATTAAAATTGATTCCATGCACATCACTTGCTTGTCAACTACAAATCATGTGCAAACGGCTACAGAACTGACTGACACCGAATGATTTGAAGAGAATAATGGAGAGAAATTGAAAGTCAAGGATGTTGAATAGGTGCTATCAGTGGTGTGCCCATTTACTGTGGTTTACATTATATCCTTGTATAGCTTTCAGGAATTTATCATTGACTATTATTTGTAAAGTTATCAAATAAATATTCTTTTGCCTCCACAAGTTTTCTGGATCCATGACTAGCTTTCTTCATAAATATTAACTCTAAAATTGTCCAGCTCAATTTGTAAATATCACTGGTTATGGAATTTGAAGTTTATTGTCTACATTGGTTTTTGGGGGGGGTTGTTTTTTAGTTTTACATTTTTTACTCTACAGATATTAGAACACTGTAAGCAATTTTTGACAATTATTAAGTACCTTCTTTCAAATATAAGGACATTAAAAATAAAGCACTCTCAGTTCTTCAAACCTGAGAGAAAATGAATACTTTCTTCCTAGTCTATTTGTAAGCCTGCTTGTCGTTATTTTTAGTATATTAGTAATTTTAGACCTACGTGAACTGTTCTTACTGGTCAAGAGAATAAAATTTTGTTTTCTTGCTAACAGATTTTATCAGCTACACAAACAATATTCAAGATCTGCTCTCTGCAAACTTGATTTCGCCTTGAAAAAAAAATCAATGATACCAATGACAACAGAGATGGATTTCTTTAAAAAATAAAGCAATAGTGCTTGTGACCACAACCTTCCCATTCGGAGCTACAAAATATCAAATCATTTAATGGAGAAAGTAAATGTACTTAGTGGACTGTCATGTACACAGAAAAGACAAATCTGGAAGTACCACCTGTCAACATAGCCCAGGTTTACCTGCCCTTAGTCAAAGTCATTTTGCCCTTACAATATTTTACAAAATGATGCACCTCTAAACAGATTTGGCATTGGAGACTCCTACTGCACTATGGTTTGGTGACTTGAGGACTTTGATCTTAGGACAAATGATGTATTCTTCTCAGTTGCCCTCTCTCGTGTTAACTGTCCTGCCCAGCAGGACCTAGTTATTCCATGAGTAGAGGGGGACCAAGGCCTGAAAAAGAACAGACGAGGAAAGGAGAGAGGGACTAAGAAGGATTCCTATCAAGGTCCGATTTTAATGAGGCAGAATACTCAGTTATATACACACAGTACAAGGAGATAAAGAAGGGCTGAGGGGAAGAACAAAGGCTCAGGAAGAAGAACATCTAAGGCGGATGGGTGAAGGACATCTTGGGGAGGTTGCTGAGCACAGGCTAGGGACATCCTGTATGGGAGGATGCAGAGTGAAGGACATCCTGTAGATTTACTTCTGAATGTTGGCTAACAGGCCCAGGTGATCATCCAGGATAAGTGTTGGCTAGCTCTCAAGGTCAGCCTTGCATGAAGGGGTGGCTCTGACTCTCAACAAAGGACCATTTGGTTTTTTGCGGGGGAGCCATTGAAGGTCTGGTTTCCCATAGTCTGGTCTCTTACAGTTAACTCTGAGAGATAGAACTGAGCACGAATGGCCCATTTTACCTTATGTTAATCTTTTACAAAAATAACATTTGTTTGTTCCTTCTTGTGTGTGTGGTGGGTGGGGGGAAGTGCATGCATGGCATGGTACTCTGTGGAGATCAGAGCACCATGGCGAAGCTGGTTCTCTCTGTTTAACATGTAGGTCCTGGGCATTCAACTCATGTCATCAGGTTTGGTAGCAAGTGATTTTTATCTGCTGTGCCATCTTGCCAACTATTTTCATAATAGGTTACTTTCCATTGATTCACTTTCTCCAAGACTCATTGAGAGAATTGTGTTACAATAAGTGTTAGTTGAATTATTTAACCTACTTAAGAGAAGTCGAAATATTCTCGCAAATGCTATTGCTGGTATATCTTACCAAGAAGCAAATATTTTATTTAATTTAGTATTCTGATAAGCTGAAAGAGAATCAACATTTAATTGAGCTTGTGTTAAATTGTGAAGTTGGCCCTTTTGTTTGACCTCATTTGTTATTGTTGGCCATATTACTCCTTGCTAACCTATTAACATATTAAGAAATATACAAATTTCCCTAGTTTCTTTGAGATGCCTATAGTACTTTGACTTATAAAATCATTTGCTTTTATATCCAAGTGCAGTATCTATTTTCTATCTTGTCCCTCTTGTAAAGTTCAATCAAATGGGTTACTCCAATACTTCCAAATTAAATGAAAGGGGCCATGATCCCCACCCCAGAATTTATTGATCAATTGACCAATTTTTCTGTACAGCTTCACAACATGTCCCAGCTAGAGAGCTGTGGGGGAAAGTGAGGAGACTTGGACAGAACATGGCTTGAGTTCCTCAGGCTGTGGGGTATTCTTAATTAACTATCAAAAAGTATTACAAATGGCAGATCCAGGATTTAACAATGCTCAAGCAATGGACGTAACATGAAGATCATTGAGAACTTTACAATGAATGGCCAGTTCAGACTAAGAGCAACAGAGTCCTATAATGTTTTTGCAGTAATGATCAAACAAGGTATTAAGGTATTAACCACTAGAAACTAGTAGTACCTCCTGTGTAAAATATTTTCTCATCCCCAAACTGAAACAGGGTTTGAGATACATGAGATGATACTGAAATATTATTAGTTTTTAAGTGAGGTAAAAAGAACTTGAGTATAAATACATTTTTCCTTTATTGTAAATACGTATAAAATTTTCCCATTGAAAAGATTTTTCAAAAGAAAATACAGAATAATGAAAGCTTAAGGTTAAAAATAAAGACAGAAGCTTCCTCCATGGAAGTGAAGGGATACACTGAGAGATCCAAGAGGTCAACAGAATCAACAAAAGAATCAAAGAAAAGCTCCTGGGAAATCTATATAAATATGTGTTAAAAGAAGATAAGGTTGTCAAGGGAGTCTGGTGATGTCTGAAAGAGAGAGACAAAGGCAGGAGTGAGGCACATAAGACCCTTCTCTAATGTGAGAAGCCAGAAGAGAAAGAATGGTTGTCTACATGAAAACCTGGCACTGGAAGGCAAATACCATGGGAAATGGAGCTCCCTTGTCTCAAAGGAGCTCCCAGTCTGTAGGAAACGTACCTATCATCTGAGCATGGTGGTCCAGGAAAAACAATGGTTTTATGTTAGCTGGAAAAAAATAGTTCTGCTTCCGTCTGGAGTAAGGAACCAGGCAACTTCACTGTTGTTGAGATAAAAACTCAAATGAAACTAGTTCCCCTTGACATGAGAAGAAAGGCCACAGCATTGGCACTAAGCTACTCCTCATGGACTTTTAATCTGTGACACACAGATCCAGAAACTTCGAAATCTGGCAGATGTGAAAAGGTCGATGGTTTAAAAATATCATGATGAATAAAATATTTGCATCGAAAAAACATTATTTTTTCTTATTATTCAGTAACTATCCACTGCACTCCCAAGTACTTTTTATTTTTCTAACTAGTAAATTCAGTATCTTTCCTCCACTTCCAGGACAATTTTCTCCTTGGTTAACCACTAGGTATAACAACTACAGGAACAGGATCATAAGAAAGAACTTTCTACTCTCTGCCATATCCAAATGTTCCAGACTCAGGTAGCATGTCTGTGACACATTCCTATTACCCAGCTTCCAAGAAATAAAGTGTAGGCTTCTTATAAATTATATCTATAAGAAAAAATTAACCCCCAAGGTATTGTCATGAATAGTGCATCTGGAAAGTTCTCCTAGCCACAGGGAAACTTGGGCGGTATCATTACCATCACACCAGTAGTTGGCTGCAAATGAGAACAACATATGTATTAATAATTAGAGATATCTCAAGTGAGATGACATCATCTCCATATGTATACTTCTACAGAATGAAGCCAGATGTTATATTTCTAGCAGTGATCTAACTGATGAAGAATGCTAAATAACACTTTTGGGAAAATCTGGAGTTGAGGATGGGCCAGAAGGTCAGCTCCACAAGTCTGCATTCTTTGTCCACATCCCTTAAAACACTATACAGTATAGGCATGCCTGCAGATTGCAACAAGGGGCTTCAACTGCTAGGAAAAGATGTTATTTTTTCTCTATTTTAAGGTAGAGTAAATCCACATGCAAATGTTTGTATTTGTGCTTGTGTATGTCCATGTGTGTGTACACATGTGAATGCAAATGCAAGTACAAGTGTGTGCAAAAAGTCCAGAAGTCAACCTTGGATGTTATTCCTCAAGAACCATCCACCTTGGGTTTTGGATTCTCCTTTTCTTTTTTATCTACTCAGGTGTAGGAGTAAGTGTGGTAAGTGTGTATGCATGAATGTTTGCATGTGGGTAGGTGCTTATATGCTAGGGACTGAACCTAAGACCTCATACATGTTAGGCAGGTGCTTTACTTTTGAGCTTTTACATTGCACCTCCACAGTTTTCTAAATTGCCTTTCTAGTGGCTTCTTCCTGCCTCCTTTTGGGTATTTCTCATTTAATTAGATCTGTAAGTAGCTTAAGCCCAAGCAATGAAAACTAAGAGTTGGGACTTAATGGGCTAACGAGAGAGTAATTTAAGATCAAATGAGATTTTGTAAGGGCAACAAAATGAGCCCACAGAATTTATAGGTGAACATTCCTAAGTATCGATGGCATAATTAATTGTTCACCCTGCATCTTAACAGACAGTTCTTTACAAAGAAGTAATTTTTTATTCTGTTTTGTGACATGGTGGTGACACATTTCTGACTAGTTGGGAACTCTGTGTAGAACAGGCTAGCCTTCACCTACATTGATTCTCCTGAATTTCCTCTTCTAGTGCTAGAATTTCAGCACATGCTACCATGCCCAGCTAAGTACGCATTTTTAGCACCATCTAAAATTCTCTTTGATGATTGTTGGAACATAATTGTACATGGTAGCTTGATCTGCTGTAATATAATCCCCAGGCAAGTATCTTTAAACAACAACAAATGACTTCTTGCCATTCTAGAGGCTTCTAAGGCTAAGATCAATGTGCTGTACAGATTGGTGACTGGTGAGGATACTCTTCTTGAAAGACGTTTGCTCACTGGGTCTCACATGGTGGGAGCAATGTATGAGCAACCACGGGCTTCTTCTAAAAACACCATTCCCATTCATGAGGACATTATTCTCTGCAACTACATTCCAAAAGTCTCATCTCCAGACACCACCACTTGCCTTTCAGCATACATACCAAGAGGACAGGGTACAGCAGCACTCAGTCTGTAGCCCTCCTATGCTAGACTTTCCAATATTAAATGTCATTTAGCTGTGTGTATACGCTATACTTCCCTGTATTTATTACGAATTCCTCAATAATATAACATTATCTTCTGTTTTGCTCCCTAAAATAACAGTTATATTTCCTAGAACTCAATATGTTAGATCTTCATACTGTTTCCTCTTTCTTTATAAAGGTATTTGACCTAAGTCTCACCCTTAAAGACTCTAATCTGGTCCTGAAACACTCTATGTTCTCTTTAAAATGATTTTGCCCTTGGCAATTCTCTGCCACCTATATCTTGAATGAGGATGGTAATGGTGATGATAATTTTAGCCTCATGATCTTTTCAAAACTACCAACCCTATTGATGCACCCATGTCCAGTTAAAATAGTCTTGTATTCTTGATCGAATCCAGGAAACTAACATCAGAGAGAAAATAAACAGTATTGTTATGAATATATCTCATTGTCCATCTCTAAAATCATCTTGAAGTTGGCATTTTATTTATGTAAAGCCAATCTGTTTTATGCCTTCCACCCCATTTCAACTACTTGATGGTCATACTTCTTTAAAGGAATACACACACAAACATACACACACACACACACACACACACACACACACACACACACCTTCTAATCATTTCATCAGGACGCATCAAATTAGCGTCTTTGTTGTTACTGTACTCAGTCTTTCCAAGACCACCAATAATCTGTAAGAACCTGCCCTTGCCTTTTTCTGCCTTCTTGATGAGGCACATTCTCTCCATTTTAAATAGTCTCTTTCGACTTTGATGCTACTGCCCTTATTTTCCTATCACGTATACTAATCCATATTATACAGAGAAGTAGAACCTTATTCTTTGCATAGATATAAATATATGGATATCTCTGTAAATGCATATAAATTTATTGTAAGGAATTGGCTTATACAAAATAGAGACTGAGATCTTCATGTTGGAGGTGCAGAAAGTTGTTAAAGCAAGTGTAGTCCACATTGGAAGGGCTTACCTTGAGGATAATTTGTGGCTTAAGTTCCACTCTGGGCATAAAGACAAAAGAGAAATGTTTTAGTTCAAAGAGAGAAAAAGTAAATAATTTCCTATTCAGTCTTTGGTTTTGTTCAAGTGTCCAATAAACAAATGATAACTACCTGCTATGTAGAGGGAAATCTACTTGATTAAGTTTACCGACTTTAAATTTTAATCTTATGTAGAAACTCTCCCAAGTATTCTAAAGAGAATCCTAAAAAAAAAAAAAAAAATTATCAGGCTACCTTATGGCTGAGTTAAGTCAATATATAGTATTAACTATCATACCACATCAGCCTATTTATCTTAGTATTCCTTCTAAGTTCCTTATTTCTAAGACCTCAATGTATGGGTGACACTTAGAGTTTAGTTCTAGACTTTCCTCACTTCTTCACTGTTTTCCTAATATTATGTAAATGCTATATGTGTGTGTGTGTGTATACAAATATATACATGAAAACTTCAAACATAGTTGCACAGGTTTAGATCATGTATGTATGTATGCATCAGGATTACATTTTACAAAGGAATATTTCTTAGTTTTATGTGATTTCTTCTGATATTTTCTGAAATTTTCCTGTGTTATATTTACTTGCATTCATTTTGTAAACATTTAGTCTTATTTATGTGTATATGTATATGCAAGCTTGTCTGTATGAATACCATGTGTATGGAGTGCTTGCAGAGACCAGAAAGGGAATGGAATCCCCTAAAACTGGAGTTAAAGGTGACTGGGTGCTGGGAGCCAAATCCAGGTCCTCTGCAAGAGTACCAAGTATCCACTGAACCATTTCTCCAGCCTGCCATTTTCTGTTTTCAATATTGGTCTTAACCCTCTGAAACGATGTAATAATACCAATGGCTTAAGACTAAGAGATTTAAAAATCACCGCTCCCTGTGTGTTTGATTCACACATAAGGCTGAGGATTTCTATAATTATCTGTTTCTTCTCAACTGAAAACTTGTAAATTTGATACCCTGTCTTCCATTTTGTAAGAAAACAAATAATAGATTTAAAATCTTAGACCTCCATTTAGCCCAGAATCTTTATCTCTCTTAGGAAATTGTACTACCTTATAGCCAGTCAACCGAACCTGAAAACACTGGGTGGTCCTTGTTCTCCTTTTGCCTTGCTACGTCTCCCTAGCCCATCCATACACATAGAATCTTTGGTTAGGGTTTATCAATTTTATGAAGGGAAGTGATAGATTTTGAGATGGTATCCATGCCAGTGTTCTATTGTTGTGAAGAAATACCATGACCACCATGACCACCATGACCACAGCGACTCTTATAAAGGAAAACATTTAATTGGGGCTTATTTCCAGTTTTAGGGGTTTAATCCTTTATCATCAAGGACAGAAGCATATTGGCACACAGATAGACACAGTACTAGAGTAGTAGCTGAAGATTCTACAACCATATCCAAAGGTAGCAGGAGCAAAGAGAGACTCTACTCAGAATGGACATCTTGAAACCTCAAAGCCTATTCCCAATAACACAGTTCCTTCGACAAGGCCATTATCTCCTAATCCTTTTACATAGTGATATTCCCAAGTATCCAAATCTAAGAATATATGGTCCCATTCTTGGTCGAACCACCACAGACGGCAATCAAGATCAATGCAAATGCCAGCCTCTATTGACAATTTTTAACATATTACATGCTAAAATGTTCTCTTTAGTGTTTTGTACAATTGTGTAGAGTGAGGTCTGTTAAGAGGGACTTGCTCAACTTTCTTGTAGGTCAGAGTTTTTTGCTCTTCACTGTGTGCTACTCACAATGCCCATTGCTGTGACAAGTACCTGGAAAAATGTGTGAATGGGAAAAGATTTATCTTTGCTCAGTTTCATAGACTTCAGCCTCTGGTTGCTGACATCAGAGGGAAGGGTGGAGCACTGCTGCTTATCCCACGGTATACAGAATATAGAAAAAGAAAGAAATAGAAAGGACCAGGTCATGAAAGGGCCTCTGGAGCCCCCTAAAGACCTACTTACTCCAGGTATATCCCACCTCCTTGCATCTCCCAAAATAGTTCAAATCTTTATCACACGATCTTGTGAGGACTTTTGACATTCAACCCATAATCTCCAGAGAGCATTCTGTCACCATTACCTGTGTATAACAATGCTCACCTAAGAAATGTACTGATTTGCAGGTAAAGTGTGCAGTTCGCCTGCTGTTTTTCTTTTGGCTCCAGTGTTGGCTTTGAATAATAATTTTGCAGTTACAAGTAAATGAAGCAACAATAGATTCAGAGGTTAGCATTCCAAATCTGTTACTGATGGAAAATTGACTGAGAGGTGAGACATTAAAAATCAATTCATTAAATGATTTCTCACATTTACTAATCTCTAGACTATTTAATTCTCTATAATGCACATTACACATAATACTTTTCTTTGGGATTTACACACACACACACACACATACACACACACACACACACACACACACACACATACACACACATACACACACACACACACACACACACACACACACACACACACACACACTAACACTTGCCAAACTTCTCTTATTCATATGGGATCTTTACCAATTTGGTAGAACCCATAGTCTTTCACCACCTGTGGAAATACAGACAACATCTCTTATTCAACAAAACACATTGCCTGACTTCCATTCTGATGTTAAATAAATCTTTAAAGTATACAGATTGATCCAATTCAGTAGCCTTGTTTTTTCTATAATCCAGTATCTTTCAGCTAATACTGACAAGAGTCAACAGCAGACTGGAACTAACTGATCCATTGTGGAAGAAGACAGACTAAAGAGAAGACAAAAAGAAGGAAGGTGCTAGAGACCACCTGATGTGTACAAACTCAGAACAAAAGCTCTGGCTATAGCTTTGTGAGATCACTTGCCTAACCAGTGTGAATCATGGGTTAGAGATGCAAAGCTGAAAACCAAAAATTAAAATAATAGTAATTAAAAATAACTTTTTATTGCTTGGGTGCTTTGCCTTCATGGATGCTTGTGCACCACTTCTTTGCCTCATGCCTGCAGAGGCCAGAAGACGAAGTGAGGTTTCCTAGAACTGGACCTACAAACAGGTGAGCAGGCACATGAGTGCCACTGGGAATCCATCGTTGGGAATATATTGTTGGAGCATATATAAATGATGGAAAACCTCACTTGGTTTCCCATCGTTTATATATACTTGGACCAGAGAGTTGTACTATTAGGAGGTGAGGTCTTGATGAAGTAGGTGTGCCACTGTGGGCATGGACTTTAATAGCTACCTGGAAGCCAGTCTTCTAGCAGCCTTCAGATGGAGATGTAGAAATCTTAGCTTGTTCTATGCCATGTTTGCCTGGATGCTGCCATGTTCCACCTTGATGATAATGAACTAAACCTCTGAACCAGTAGTTAGCACCAATTAAATGTTGTCCTTTTCAGGGTTGCCTTGGTCATGGTATCTTTCACACCAATAAAACCTTAACTAACCAGACGTTAATACCAGAGACTGGGGTGCTGCTGTGATAGACCCGACTGGGTTTTTATTTAGAAGAGTGTGGATTTTTGAATATTGTATTAGGAAAGCAGTGGAATCCTTTAAGTGGGACTTAAGTAGAAATACGGAAGACTTTGTTGCTGCATGTGATTTGACCAGTGCGGACCTGGTGCAAGAGGCTTCAGTGGAGAAGAATTTCAGTATATAACGTAGGAACTGTTATTGTGGTATTTTGCTGAATCATATGGCTGCTCTGAAGAGTCTGCCTGAGGCTAAACTTAAGAGATTTAGATTAATTGCTTTGAAAAGGGAAGTCTCAAAACAGCCTGGTATAAATTCTGTTGTGTGGTGTAGTGGCTGGTTTTGTGTGTCAACTTGACACAAACTGGAGTTATCACAGAGAAAGGAGCCTCCCTTGAGGGAATGTCTCCATGAGATCCAGTCTCAATTTGTGATCAAGGGTGAGAAAGCCCATTGTGGGAGATGCCATCCCTAGGCTGGTAGTCTTAGGTTCTATAAGAGAGCAAGCTGAGCAAGCCAGTGGAAGGAAGCCTGTAAGTAACATCCCTCCATGGCCTCTGCATCAGCTCCTGTTTCCTGACCTGCTTGAGTTCCAGTCCTGACTTCCTTTGGTGATGAACAGCATTGTGAAAATGTAAGCTGAATAAACCCTTTTCTTCCAAACTTGCTTCTTGGTCTTGATTCTTGTGCAGGAATAGAAACCCTGACTAAGACATATGGTTACTAAATTTTACTCTTATGAAGAGTAAAATTTTAATGAAAAAAAGCAAGCTGTAAAAAGAAAAATACAAAATATATGGTTCAAGTACTAAAGAGGCACTGCTAAGTAGAATGGAACTAAATCCTATCTGTGTTCCAGGAGATAAGAGATTAAAGGAGCAGGAGTTCAAGATTTCACCCAGCTAAGTTTAGGTTCAGGTGGTACATGCCTTTAATCCTAGGAGACAGAGCCATGCAGATCTCTGAGTTCAAGGTCAATCTACAAGCAAGTTCCAGGAGTGCCAAGCTTAGGCAGTGAGTGAGTTGAAAAACAGAAAGCTAATAATAGATTAAAGGGGAAGGGTGATATTTTATACCCTGCAAGCAGCAGAACTTGGCAGCTTTGGCCATGTGGCTCTGGCTTTAGAGTCCAGAATAGAAGGGACTACTGGGACAACTGATGCTGGTTAGCTGGAGCTAAGACATTAACAATGATTAAGAAGAGACCAGCATCACTGAGGTGAAATCTTCTGAGAAGTATTTTCTGAGAGCACAAAGAAGCTGTGTTCCAGAGATACCCAAGGTTGTACTTCATGCTGCAGCTGGACTTGGTATATAAGAATCACTCAGGTGGTACTGGTTTTGAAGGTATGAAGGGCTCATGGAGAGCAGCTGAAGTTTGGCACCGTGACATGGAATTGAAGGCCATTGTTGAAGGTTCAGCCTCAGTTGCAGTTGACAGCCCAAGTCTGAAAGGATCATGCAAAGTAGTTGAGACTTGGCTCCATGAAGAAAGCCTAGGAGAGGCTATTGGTGAAGCCTAATTATACCAGAAAAGCCCGGTGTTTTAGAGATGCCAGTACCACAAGATAATCACCAAGAACAGCAGCAGCAGTGGAGTAGAGCCAACTAGAGCCTAGAGTGTTATAGGAGGCAGTGTTGGAGTTGTAACCCAGGCCTTTTGGAAAAGCCTGGTAGATCAAATGCAGATTCCAGATATTGGCACAAGAAGCCGTGACTGTGTAGTGTCCCTGTAAATCACAAGATGGCTGAGATGACAGAGCTTTGGGATACCAGCAGAGGAAAGCTGCTAAGAGGGAGGGGAATCAGCCCAGGAGAAGAAACTTTGTTGCAGTCAACAAATAAGAAAAATAAGTATACCACTTTGATATCAGACATGGAGATGCACAGTTTGGAGTTTTCCCAGCTGGTTTCCTGACTTGCTTTGGGGATCATAGTTAAGTGATTGGATGAGTCTCAGAAGAAACTTTGAACTTTGGACTTTTAACATTTTTGAGACTGCTATAGACTATGGGGACTTTGGAAGTTGGACTAAATATATTTTTTATTATGCTCTGGCTAGATATGGCCCCCATAGACTCATTCGTTTGAACAAACCTATGGGGGTCAGGGACTGGAATGTCATGGTTTGTATATGCTTGGCTCAGGGAGTGGTACTATTAGGAGGTGTGGTCTTGTAGTAGGTGTAGCCTTTTTTAAGTAGATGTCCCACTGTGGCATGGGCTTTAATACCCTTGTACTAGCTGCCTGGAAGTCAGACTTCTCTTAGCAGCCTCAGAGTTGCCTTATGTCTGTTCACAGCAGTAAAACCCTAAAACAGAATTCAATTCATGTTCTCTGGAAAGCAGTTAGTGTTCTAACCTAATCAAACACACTTTAATTTATATATATTTTTTAATAAAATAAAACAATGAAATGGAAACTAACATCCAAAGAGGGGGGTTTATATCAACACAGAATAAAGTGTGTGGATAAATTAACAGTTAATGAAAATAAACTCTTATGGGATTGTTGATCAAGTGCTCTCTCTCCTTGTCTAGGACTGGGGGGCAGGCTTCTCTTATTTCCTCCACAGGAATCACAGTGATCACTGAGCTGCTACCCACCTGTTCCTGCTGTGAAGGAGCAAGGTTTGGGCTCCTATTCTTCATCTTGAGTCAGCACTTTCTGAAACTGAATCTCTTCTCTCTCCTCTCTCCTCTCTCCTCTCTCCTCTCTCTCCTCTCTCCTCTCTCTCCTCTCTNGGCCAAAGCAAAAGCAGTTTTCTACCCCATGTCACAATTACAAGAGCACTTTGAAACATGAGGTGCATGTTCGAAAAGTCCAAAGTCTAGTATCTGCTATGGTTTACCTCGTGAATTTCCATTTCTTTCTGCAATTCTTAAAAACACATTGATGTCCACCCCACACCCCTCCCACCCCCGTTTGCTTGAGACTTTGAGAATTTATAGCCATGCCCTACTTCCAGCTCCTTCTCTCTTCTGGGTATTTTCTTATTCTTTCTGCTTTGTGTTTTCTGTTGAAGATGTAATCTCTCAGCTTCTTGTTCCAGCTGCCTGCTGCCATGCCTCCTCAATTATTACACACTCTCCTCTCGGAACCGTAATTCTAAAATATATTTTCTTCTCTAAGTTGCTATAAGTTGTGATATTTCATCACAGCAACAGTAAGGGATTAAAGCCTTGAGCAAGTGTCCCTGATTGAGTGTGAAATGAAATGTCTCTACTCAGGTTTTGAATGCTTGGTCCCCAGAGTATGGAATGATTCTGGGAGGTGATCAGCTCTAGCTGGATAAGTCACTGAATGTACCTTCAAAAGTTGTATGTAGTCCCTGGTCCTGTTCACTTTGCTCTGCTTCCAATCTGCCATGAGGGTGAGCAATTTTTCACTACACATTCACAATGTTTGGCCTCTCCATGGTCCATCACTGACCAAGCTTTGAACAGTGTTACTGAAATTTCCGAAACTGTGCCACAACTTTCCTCTTTCTGACCAGTTTCGGTCACAGTGACAAGGAAAGTAGTTCAGGGAGCTTTCTAAGAAGAGGTACTGAAGTGGAATGGATGGGAGCAAAATTTGTTCTTACATATAAGCTCTTGGTTTGCACCAGTGAAGCCGTGCATCTTAACCAGGCACCCTCAGTCACTTGTCAGGACTGACAGACTAGAGACAGCTTGTTGATGGGTACAAGCTCTCAGAGGAAGCGCTGTGATCCATGACCCTGGAAATGTTTCAAAGACTTAAAAAGTTCAGACCATGCATACAATGATCACATTGACATATCAGTCCTACATAAGGACGGTCTGGTTTTGTGAAGGGAAAAGGAAAAAACTCTCTGCTCACTGACAGGACATTGCTAATGTGGATCCGCTGGAAGCCTATATCCCACTGGCTCAAGAGTGGTTTGCTTATTTTTATTAATGCTTTACATATTTTTTTTTTACATTGTAGATCTGACAACATGTCAAATCATCAATCACACTGGCTTGGAAGCCACTGAATCAAAACCTCTCCCCACCTCCTGTTTGAATAGTTGAAACAAAAACTTTCCTTGTAGCAATTTGTTTGAATGACTAAAACTTTAAAAGATCTTAAAAAAAAAAAATCAAGTGACAAAGAAAGGGAGAAACCTACATGATCACCATGCTTTCCAAAGTGAAAATATTTACAGAAATTCTAAGCCTGATAAAGTGGACTTCCCCACAGACACACAGATCAACACCCAGTTCTAATCAGAAAGTTATACCCAACCTCTCATCCTTGCGTGTCTCTTTGCAGCAAATTAATGTCTTCCAAGTAACTCAGTCTGACAACTCGGCTTTGATCTCTTAATTTTTCATCTTCCAAACCCCTAAAAACACCCCTCAAACCTACTTGTAGATATGGTCCACTGATACCAGCCCCCCTGCCCCCATCACACTGGAATTATATTTTATCTCGCTTTCAACTACCCTTTCAGAGCTGTAAAAGCTGGAGGATCCTGCGTATGGTCTCCCCATAATCTTGGACTTACTTTCTAAATCTTGAACTAACTTGAACACATTGAACCCCTCCTGTCCATCTAAATCCCTTTCTACTTTATTCCCCATATTTTTTCCTGTATCTACCAGATTTTATAAATTCTCAGGAAAAAAAATCAATGTATAGCAAATGATCAAAAGATTGGATCAGTGGTCTGATTCTCTTTGTAAAATTTTATTCTTTGAGAATTTCACACACACATACACACACACACACACACACACACACACACACATTTGAAAATAATTTGTATATAAAATATTTTGATCATTGTTTTGTCCCCCCCATCTCTCAAAATTTCCCTACTTCCCACCCATCCAGCCCCACACATTCTTTCTCTCTTGAGAAAACTAAAAATCAAAAACCATAAAACAATAATAGCATCCCTCTCCAAAACACAGAAAGGAAAGAAACAACAGCAATAAAGAAAAAAAATCCCATAAAAGTGGCAAGTATAATTCATAAGTGAAAGACAAATAAGGTTAAAAAATATGAGAAATAAAAGCATTGAGTTGTGCCATTTTACTATTAGTCCATCCACTGCTGTCCTTTAAGTGTGGTTTGTATACCAAGGAGACTCTGTTGGAGAAAATTAATTTTTCCTTTTCAAGCACTTGTCAATTGTAAATAAATGGCTTCTTAATTAGTTATTGGAGCTCCTGTCCTCCTCCCCTTCTCAGGGTCATGGCCCCATCTGGCTTAGAGATGGGTAGCCCCTGTACTCAATGCAATCTGTCTTCTTGTATCTGAAAAACATGCTTCCTTCGTGTCCTTGATCCTCTCTCATACTCTTTCCATCTACTTTTCTGTATAGTTCCCTGACCCCCGAGGGAACTAAAGGGTTTGATGGAGACTTTGATCAGAGTATTCCAAGGTCTCTCTGCACATTTTGCATTTGTGGGTCTCTGCATTAGTTTCCATCTAGTGCAGGAGTAAGCTTCTCCGATCATAGTTGAGCAAGACAGTGATTTATAGGTATAGGAGAATGTATTCAGACATGGTTTCTTGCTATGCTCCTTTAGAAGAACAATAGTATTTTGTTTTCCCCTAAGTCCCTGGTCTAACTAGTCTCAGATTTCACCCAATGGAACAGTGTCAGTCATATCACTGAGTGGGAGTTAAATACATTCAGAGAGTGGCTGGTTATTCCCATAACATTTATGCCCATGTATCATGCACATGGTCTCATACAGGGTATTTTTTATATGTTTTCTCATTCTCCAATTCCTTCCAGATCCCCTCATCCCTTCCCTCCTAAATTCACGCTCTCTCTCTCTCTCTCTCTCTCTCTCTCTCTCTCTCTCCCTCCCTCTCTCTGTCTCTGTCTCTTTCTCTCAGAAAAGACAACAAACACTAGAAAAACATGGAGTCCTAATTGTGTTAGCTGTCTACTCCTGAACACAGGGTTAGGGTTAGGGCTAGGGTTAGGGTTAGGGTTAGGGCTAGGGTTAGGGTTAGGGTTAGGGTTAGGGTTAGGGTTAGGGTTAGGGTTAGGGCTAGGGTTAGGGTTAGGGTTAGGGTTAGGGTTAGGGTTAGGGTTAGGGTTAGGGTTAGGGTTAGGGTTAGCGTTAGGGTTAGGGTTAGGGTTAGAGTTAGGGTTAGGGTTGGGGTTGGGATTGGGGCTTGGGTTAAGGTTGGGCTTAGGGTTGGGGTTAGGGTTAGGGTTTGCTCTAGAGTGTAGCTGATAAATCCATTATCATTCTATTGTGGATAAATTTCTATAGTTATCTAGTTTGACCAGCAGAATTTGTTGAAGACCAACACAATTTATTGAAGATGTTGTCTTTTCTCCACTATACATTTATGTTTCTCTGTAAAAAAAGAAAGAAAAAATCAGGTCTTTATGATACTGACATATGTCCTTTCTATCCCTAGTATCTCAAGGACTTTTATCATGAAGAGATATTAAATTTTGTCAAAGGCTTTTCTTAATATAATGAAATGACTATGTAATTTCTGTCCTTTAGTCTATTTAATGTGGTGGATTTTGTCTATTGATTTTCATATGAAGAACCATTCCTGCATTTCTGAAATAGAGCCACCTTATCATGTTGGATAATCTTTTTTATATGTTCTTGAATTAAGTTGAAAAATATTTTATTGAGAAGAGTTGCATATATGTTCATAATGGACATTAATTTATAGTTTCTTTCTTTGTTTCTTCCTTCTCTCCTTCCTTCCTTTCTTTTTCTTTTTTCTTTGAGTCTGTGTGCTTCTGCTTTTAGGATAATGGTGGACTTCTAAAAAAATTTCTAAGTAACTCTCCAATTTTCTATTCAGCAGAATAATTTGAAGAATATTGGCATTAGGTTTTTTTTTTTTTTTTTTTTTTTTTTTTTTTTTTTTTTTTTTTTTTTTTTTTTTTTTTTTTTTTTTTTTTTTTTTTTTTTTTTTTTTTTTTTTTTTTTTTTTTTTTTTTTTTTTTTTTTTTTTTTTTTTTTTTTTTTTTTTTTTTTTTTTTTTTTTTTTTTTTTGCATAGACAGAATTCTGTCTTGAATCCATGTGCCTTGAGATATTTTTTTCTAGTTCAGAGGGTTTTTTCCTGCTTTTATTTCACTAGGGGTCAGGGGTTTGCTTCAATTATTTATTTCATTTTGATCAAATTTTGGTAGGTCATATAGATCAAGAAATACATTCATTTGTCTTAGGTTTTCTAGGGTGGTATAATACAGATTTTCAAAGCATGTCCTTATAAATCTGTGAATTTCTTCAATATTTGTTGCCTCATGTTTAATATCTAAGTGTATTAGTTTGGTTAATTTCTCTCTTTCTTTAGTTATTTTGGTCAAAGTTTTGTTTATTTTGCTTTTATTTGAAAAAATAGCTATTTATTTTACTAATGTTTTATATATTGTTGTTCTTGTTGTTTCTACTTTGATTTAAGCCCTGATATTAATTATTTCTTTCTATCAATTTTTTCTGGATATTGTTTCCTCTTGTGGTGTTTGTTTGTTTTATTTTCAAGTATATCATTAAGTTATTGATGTAACGTCTCTCTAGTATCTAGTATAGGCACTTAGTGATAGTGAATTTCCCTCTTAGAATGGTCTTCATTATGTCTCACAGGATTTGGTATTCTGTGTTTTCAGTTTCATTTAATTCTAAAAGGTTTTTCATTTCCTTCTTCATTTCTGCCTTGAGACAATTTTTATTCAGTAGTGAGTTGTGTTCTTTTTGCTATTTTCATTGTTGACATCTAGCTTTAATCCACAGTGGTCAGATAGGATAGAATGTGTTATTTCAGATTTTTCTGTATTTGTCATGTCGTGTCCTTATATGTGATCAACTCTGAAGAGAGTTCCATTGGCTGCTGAGAAGAATTTTTATGTTTTCATGTTTGGGTGATGTCTTAGTCAGGGTTTTTATTCCTGCACAAACATCGTGACCAAGAAGCACTTGGGGAGGAAAGGGTTTACTCAGCTTACACTTCCATACTGCTGTTCATTATCAAAGGAAGTCAGGACTGGAACTCAAGCAGGTCAGGAAGCAGGAGCTGGTGCAGAGGCCATGGAGGGATGTTCTTTACTGGCTTGCTCAGCCTGCTCTCTTATAGAATCCAAGATTACCAGCCCAGAGATGGTCCTACCCACAAGGGGCCTTTCCCCCTTGATCACTAATTGAGAAAATGCCTTATAGTTGGATCTCATAGAGGCATTTCCTCAACTGAAGCTCCTTTCTCTGTGATAACTCCAGCTGTGTCAAGGTGACACAAAACTAGCCAGTACAATTGACCCCTTGTCAACTTGACACACAAATACATCACTAGTAAGCCTCAGCCCTTAGTTCTTACTCATCCCCAAGATCTTAAATAACTTTAAAAGTCCCACAGTCTTTACATATTCAAAGTTCAATCCTTTTAAAATATCCAATATACTTTAAAATCCAAAGTCTTTTTACAATTAAATGTCTCTTAACTGTGGGATCCACTAAAATATTTTCTTCCTTCAAGAGAGAAAAATATCAGGGCACAATCACAATCAAAAGCAAAAATTAAAATCCAAGTGTCCAATGTCTGGGATTCAACTCACAATCTTCTGTGCTCCTCCAAGGGCTTGGGTCACTTCTCCAGCCATATCCTTTGTAGCACACACCTTGTCTTCTAGGCTCCAGCTGCCTGTACTTCACTGCTGCTGCTGTTCTTGGTGGTCATCCCATGATACTGGCATCTCCAAAATGCTGCTGTCTTCCACTGTAACTAGGCTTCAACACTAGCCTTTCATAGGCTCTCTTCATGGTGCCAAGCCTCAACTCCTTTGCATGACCCCTTCAGTCTTGGGCCATCAATTGCAACTGAGGCTGCACTTTCACCAATGGCCTTCCATGGCCTCTCACAGTGCTTCCGTGGCCTCAGCTGCTCTGCATGACCCTTTCATGCTTTCAAAACCAATACCACCTGGGTAACTCTTACACATTGCCAAATCCCACTGCAGCAGGAGTACAACCTTGGCTATCTCTGGAACACAGCCTCTTTGTGCTTTCAGAAAACACTTCCCAGAAGATGTCACCTCAATGACGCTGGTCTTTTCTTAATCACCACTAATTTCTTAGCTCCAGCTCACCAGCATCAATAGTCCCAGTAATGCAAAGGTTTTGCTTTAGTAGTTCTGGTATCTTGCTAATCACAGCTGATTCTTCAGCCCCAGCTAACCAGAACCATGAAATCTTCCAAAAATAGCAATGGCCCTAAAAAGAGTCTTTAATTTTTCCTCTGAAATTTCACAAGCCAGGCCTCCATCTTCTGCACTGTTCTCAACATTATCTTCCAAGCTCCTACACAACATCCACAGAGTTCTTAACACCGAATGGATCTTCTGGCCCAAGGTTCCAAAGTCCTTCCACAGTCCTCCTCAAAACATGGTCAGGTTGTCACAGGAATACCCCACTATGCTGGTACCAATTTGTCTTAGTCAGTGTTTCTATTCCTGCACAAACATCATGACAAAGAAGTACTTGGGGTGAAAAGGGTTTATTCAGCTTACACTTCCATACTGCTGTTCATTATCAAAGGAAGTCAGGACTAGAACTCAAGCAGGTCAGGAAGCAGGAGCTGATGCAGAGGCCATGGAGGGGTGTTCTTTACTGGCTTGCTTCCCCTGGCTTGCTCAGCCTGTTCTCTTATAGAACCCAAAACTACCAGCCCAGAGATGGTCCCACCCACAAGGGGCCTTTCCCCCTTGATCACTAATTGAGAAAATGCCTTATAGTTGGATCTCATAGAGGCATTTCCTCAACTGAAGCTCCTTTCTCTGTGATAGTTCCAGCTGTGTCAAGTTGACACAAAACTAGCCAGTACAGGTGAAATGTTATGTAGATATCTGTTAGGTTAAGTTAAGTTATGTTATTTAACTTCAACATTTCTCCACTTAAATTTTGTCTGGATGATCTAACTATTGGTGAAATTGTGGTGTTAATGTTACCAATCCTCATTGCATTAGAGTTAATACTTGAATTTAGATATAGTAGTTTTTTTATGAATTTGATGTCTTTGCATTTGTTGCATAAGTAAATAGAATTACGATATACTTTTGCTGTCTTTCCCATGACAATTATGGAGTGTCCTTCCATATTTCTTCGAATTAGTTTTGGTTTTAAGTATATTTTGACAGATATCCCTGTTGTAGAAATTATTTAATCCCACCTCAGGGTTTCTATCACTGTTTAGTTCCCAGATAAAAGACACATACAACATTTATATTTACAATAAGTATTAAACAGCACAGGAGCTGGGCAGATACCTATCCTCTATGCTATTAGAATAAATTTTTATTATTACTTACTACTTACTCTGTTTTATCTGGGCTGTTCTGAATGCCAATTGGCCAGCCCTCAGGGCCATACTTTCTTAACTCCTAACCCATAATGGTTTCTCTTTCCTACTCCTCCCCCTTCTTCTCCTCATGGTTTTCCTCTGACCCCAAGCCCAGAAACCTAAACCCCAGCTATGTCTCTTCTGCCCAGCTATTAGCGGTTGGCATCTTTATTTACCAATAAGAAATACCTTGGAGGCAGGGTCACTTAGGTCTATGTGCAGACTCCAGATCCTGGAGGCCCAATATTATCATTAGAATACAAGTTGCATCAAATAAACCCACTACATTTTCCTCCTTTTCTCCAATTAAAAGGGCTCTTTTTCTTACAGTAGCAAACAATACATAATAAGAACTATTTTGAAAATATATAAAATTATTAGTATGAATAACATGTAAAAGTTCAGTCTGTATTTTGTAACTTGGATGAGGTACTTTAGTATCTATCCTATCTCAATGAGTTTACAATTCTGTACCTAAATTGTCTTCTATTTTAACTTGTATTGCCATCCTAAACATCTTAAATCCTAAACAACTCAAGTTTCATTGTGAGACGATTATTATCTGGTCTTCAATCCTGTCAGAGTTGAGAAGGAATAAACATTTGATTATGCAGGAAGCTTCCAAAATTTAAACAATTGGCAAAAACATCTGACTGATTAGACAGTCCCCAACATACCTTATAATGTTGGAGCATCTGTCTTCAGCCTTCAGGCCAAGAACATCTGACAGACCTTAAGTGAAGCAGGAATTATGAAGGACTAACTTGTCTTGTATTGGCAGAGCTTAGCAATCAACTATCCTGTGTCCATTTTTCTTCTTGGACAGCATTCTGTCTGCAAATAAAATTAGGGCATTTCTTGTCCAGTGGCTAGCTTACCACAATTAAAGAAACTCCACATGGATGTATTGATGCTTATCATCTTTTTTCAAGTGGATGGGGATACTGTCAGGAACAGACATGTTATGTATCATATCAAAAGATATTTTAATAATGAAATAACTTTAAACGCCATATTCTGTGGATCTCTGATGCGTTTTCAAGACCATCTATCTACATATATTATAACAAATTGTTAAACATTGAATATATATATATACCTATATATATTTACTATTTGAATAACCTTGAAAACATTTTATTGTAATTAACTAAATTATATGACCATAAGTTTGACTATCTAATTATTAATTAGCATTATTTAATTATTCTAAAAAGTTGTAATAGTAGCTATTAAAAGGACTGGGCCTAAGGCTTATATTCTTTTCTTTTTCTTTTTCTTTTTTTTTTTTTAGATTTTATTTATTTATTATATGTAAGTACATTGTAGCTGTCTTCAGACAATCCAGAAGAGGGAGTCAGATCACGTTATGGATGGTTGTGAACCACCACATGGTTGCTGGGATTTGAACTCGGCACCTTCGGAAGAACAGTCAGGTGCTCTTACCCTCTGAGCCTTCTCACCAGCCCAGGCTTATATCCTTAAATGAGTTGCATAGGCACAATACCTATCTAAGAGTAACAAAACTAATTTTAAATTTTGTTTCAATATATAAAGATTTATACCAATGAAAACCCTAAGCCTGTATCAATATCCAAATTTTTATATTATTGTTAGAAATTATAACCTCAATTTTGTTTTTTTATTTTTATTATTTTTATTAGATATTTTCTTTATTTACATTTCAAATGCTATCCCGAAAGTTCCCTATACCCTCCCCACCCTGCTCCCCTATCCCCCTCCCACTTCTTGGCCCTGGCGTTCCCCTGTACTGGGGCATATAAAGTTTGTAAGAAGAAGGAGCCTCTCTTCTCAATGATGTCCAACTAGGCCATCTTCTGCTACATATGCATCTAGAGACATGATCTCTGGGGGTACTGCTTAGTTCATATTGTTGTTCCACCTAAAGGGTTGTAGACCCCTTCAGCTCCTTGGGTAATTTCTCTAGCTCCTCCACTGGGGACCCTGTGTTCCATCTCATAGATGACTATGAGCATCCCCTTCTGTATTTTGCCAGGCACTGGCATAGCCTTACTCGAGATAGCTATATCAGTGTCCTTTCAGTAAAATCTTGCTGGCATATGCAATAGAGTCTGGGTTTGGTGGCTGATTTTGGGATGTAACCCAGGTGGGGTAGTCTCTGGATGGTCCATCCATTTGTCTTAGCTCCAAACTTTGTCTCTGTAACTCCTTTCATGGGTGTTTGTTCTCTATTCTAAGAAGGAATGAAGTATCCACAATTTGGTCTTCATTTTTCTTGATTTTCTTGTGTTTTGCAAATTGTATCTTGGGTATTCTAAGTTTCTGGGCTAATATCCACTTATCAGTGAGTGCATATCAAGTGACTTCTTTTGTGATTGGGTTACCTCACTAAGGATGATATCCTCCAGATACATCTGTTTGCCCAAGAATTTCGTAAATTCATTGATTTTAATAGCTGAGTAGTACTCCATTGTGTAAATGTACCACATTTTCTGTATCCATTCCTCTGTTGAGGGACATCTGGGTTCTTTCCAGCTTCTGGCTATTATAAATAAGGCTGCTATGAACATAGCATGTGTTCTTATTACCAGTTGGAACATCTTCTGGGTATATGCCCAGTAGAAGTATTGCTGCATCTTCCGGTAGTACGATGTACAATTTTCTGAGGAACCTCCAGACTGATTTCCAGAGTACAACCTCAATTTTGCATTGAAATATAAAAATCTCTACCATGTAAGATTATGGCTATAAAATGCTTTTGTTTAAGAGTAGATTTAATCCATTATCCCTACTTGTCTAATTTCTTATAGTATTTGTATACCCCTCTTTTCTTTTCTTTTCAACCCCCTTCCCTTTCTCCTAAGAAAGGATAGGGAAGAGAAAAGGAAAGATGAAAATCCTCGAGTCTAAGTTCTTCTTCCATGTTCAAATCTATAAATATTTGTAAATTATCCCTTAAAATGACAACCTACCAATAATTCAAAAAATGACCAAGCCATCCATCCCAACTGAAGGGGCTGGGAAGACCGTCTTCTTATATTTGCTTCCTGATGAATTGGGGTGAAGAATTCTTGTTTGGGGTCCAAACAAAAACTGGAAAAATGCTTCTTAATTCTGTTTGCATAGAATAGCTTTTTCTATACTTTTGCTTTAAGGTTGTGCCTATTCTTGATGATGAGGTATGTTTCTTGGAGGAGTAAAATGTTAGATCCTGTTTTGCAATCCAGTATGTTGATCTGTGTCTTTTTATTGAAAAATTAAAACCATTAATATTGAGATCTATTACTGAATACTGTTTATTACTGCCTGCTATTTGCTACAGTATTATTTTTATTCTTAAAGACCTCCTTAGTCTACCATTTCTGGGCTTGTTTATTCATTGTATCCTCTTGCATGTAGTAAAACTCTTCTTCAACCAAGTTTTCCTTCCAGTGTCCTCTGTGGAGCTGAATTCATGGCAAAAAATTGCTTACATTTATTTTTATTAAATTTTTTTCTCCTTTGCTTCTTATTGATCATTTTCCTGAGTATAATATTCTGGACAGGTATCTGTGGTCTTTCAGATCTGGTAAAACATTAATGTAGTACATTCTGGCTTTCAAAATCTCCATTGAAAAGTCAGATGCTATTCTAATAGACGTGATTTTATATGTGACTTGGCTTTTATTCTTTGAAGGTTTTATTTTCAATTAAAATTTTGTATAAGTTTTGAGATCATAATATAGATATGATATTTCTCCCTTCTTTTCTCTCCCTTCAAACCCTCTCACTTGCCCCTCCCATTTCCTGTGTAGTTACTGGCATCTTTTTTCACAAACTATAATTGTATGCATTTACATATATACATACATATTTCTACATATTCAGTCCATATAATGTTGCTTGAATATTTTCAGGGCTGACTGCTTGCCACTAGTAAACATCTGGTCTGCTCTTCCCAGAGGTAGACTAGTGTTTCCACCCCCAGCTTTTCTCATGTGCCTACAGTTCCCTCTGTAGGGTTGAGTCCTAGTGGGTTTTCCCCCATCCACTTTGGCATGCCCATTGATGCCATATTTGTTCAACTAACATTTGAGCAAACATGTTGGTGAGACTTTATGATGGTGGCTTCCAATATTACTAGTAGACACAATTTAAGCAAACTTTCTGATGCTCTCTTTCTTATAATTGTTCTGCCTCTTCTTCTGCAATGTTCCCTGAGCTTTTAGGTTTCAATTTTTTTTTATAGATGCATCCATTTTCAGACTGGGCTCTATAACTACATTCTGATTATGTGGTTTTGGATAGTGGTGTCTCTCTAGACACCACTAAACACCTAGAGATGTTTCTTTGCTAATGAAGTCATGGTTATTGGAGGAGATGCTACAGACACTAACTTAGTAACCCAGCAAGTCTCTAACAATAATCTATAAACATTTGTCTTTATTCTGGCAGACAAGTGTGGTGTTCTCTTGCAGCTTTTAATAACCTTTCCCTGTTCTATACATTAGTGTTTGTATCACTATGCTTCACAGGGAGTTTCATTTATGGACCTCTCTTGTGCATGTTCTGTATGCATTTTGCTTATCTTTCTTTATATTTTAGAAATTTTCTTCTATTATTTTGTTGAAATATTCTTTGTATCTTTGGCCTGGGTTTCTTCTTTTTTCCTTTATATCTTTTATCTTTAAGTTTGGGGTTTTTTTTCTCAGTGTCTCAGAATTCCTGGATGTTTTAGGTTGAATTTTTTAAATTTAACATTTTCTTTATCTGAGCCATCATTTCTTCTACCTTGTTTTCAAGATTTGATTTATCATTTTCTCTTCACTCAATCTGCTTGCTTTCCCCAGCTTCTCATTTTGAGTTTTGTTTCTATTTGATTTTTAGCAATTCTAATTTTTTTTAAATTCCATTTTCATATCTCGAATTGTTTTTATTCAACTGTACTTTCGTGGTCTTCATTGAGGCATTTATGTAAAAATTCCTTAAAGACCTTGAATATTTTCAAAATTGCTCAGAGTTTTGTGCCTCAGCTAAGTTGCTCTCCTCAGCAAATATTAAAACAGGGTTTTAGTATCTGAAGGAGCCATATTGTCTTTGTTGTTTGTGTTTGTGTTTTTGTGATGGGTTCTAGGCATTTGGAATGACACTGTGGTGTTTCTTAGTTTAAATATATGGTCTCTCCTTTGTTGGGTGGGTGCTTGATTCTTTGGTTGCTGGTAAACAATCTGTCTGGTGTGGACCAACTGAGTGATGGTTATTTCTCAGTCTTGGGGCCACACTAGGTTCTAGAGTTTAGACTCTATAGGTCCCAGATCTGAACTTTTGTATGAACTCTGCATTTGGATTTCATATAGTCCTAGATTGGTACATTGGGTAAGGTGGGTACTTGAATAGTAGGTCAGGAAATTAGACTGACACTGGGGAACCTCTTAAGTAGGGTTCAGAACCTAACTTCATGGACAGCTAAAGAGACAGAATTATGGGTAGCCTGAGGTCCATGCCATGTCTAGTGGTCAGTCCCAATGGAATGACGTTGGGCTGGCAAGACTTGATAGGGCAAGTCTAGGGGTAACCTACTAGGACAGAACAGAGGAAACAAAGGAGAGCACAGACAGTTACCTATGTCTCTACCAAGTGTATTAAGTGTTAGGTCCCTTGAAAGGAGGAGGTCTGGGGCCGGTAGAGAGCTCAAGGAATGGGGATGACTGAGGAGTGGGATGGGACTAAAGAGGGCATATGTGACAAGTCCCCAAGAAGTAGAGATAGAGCTCTACTAAATTTCTTACGAATATTCAAGGGAGCAGAATAATATCTATCTCCCATTCTTGGTCTTCTCTACAACCCTCCTCTTTTACCACTGGCTGAAATGAGACCAATTTTTTTTTTTTACCTGTTGCCCAGTTATAAGAAAAGATTATATGAGGAAAAGATGTCTAGCATCTATGTAGTTTACATCTTAAATTCCCATTTCTGTTATTCTAAAATGTTTGCTACTCTGAAATATATAGAGATGTTCCTTGACTTACAGTTCATAACCATTGTAAGCTGAAACTCTCTTTGGTCAATATACATAGCCTACCAGCAAGCATACATTGTAGCAACATAGTCTACAGCATGAGTTGTATGTGGATGACTGGGAGCTGGGGTTTGATTCATTGCCCAGTATCAAAAGAATAGCATACTACATATAGCCATCCCAGAAAAATATAAAAATTCAAATCATGAAATATGGTTTCTACTGAATGTATATCACTTTCATACATCACGAAGTCAAAAACTTGTAAGTTATCAGATGGGGAACCATCTGTACTGAAAACTAAAATAAAAATATCATTCAAGGTGTGCATCAACATTTTTCTCCCAGGTTTGGTTATTTATACAATATGCAGGAAGTACTAAGTACTCATACTGACTGCTATGTCAGCCATGAGTACGGAAAAAATTACCTGTGTAAATAGAAAATGAGAACACCATATTTGAATTATCTAAATATGCTGGCAATTAAAATGAATATGATAAGCATTATTACATCTTTAAATGCAAAATAAAATTTCTCTGCTGGATTAAGAATAGCAAGAGTCACTCAGTATTGGAACTGTGCCTTAGAGATAGCATAGAAATCACATGAAATTTCATACATTCAATTAGCTTGTACAATGAGATCTGCCAGGCTCTATTTCTTAAAAATCCACATATTTATGGAAGTCTAAAAAGTAACCTACTCCTTAAGGCTGCACTAGCCAAAGAGTGGACTGGAAAAGAGACTTTAAGGATTCAGTAAACTCAATAAACTTTTAAGACATCAGCCTACATTTGTTATGTTAAAGAGATGAGTCTACTGTCCTTCATGGCAAGATAAGAAATACTGGGCAGAAAGATCTATTATGTAGGATGCTGTCCAAGGAGTTAGATGACATCCTATTCCCAGAACTACAACAAATGTGCCTTCCGACCTTGAGCAAGTCTCTTAACTTCCTCTTCCTTTAATACTCTCTCCTAGTCCATCAATTATGCTACCTTTTAAAAAACACACTATCACTTTCTAATCAAAATGAAAAATAGGCACTTAATTGTTTATACACCAATTCAAAGGATCTTAAGTTCAAATATGGCACTAGTCAGGCTACTGCTGAAATCAAAGTTGATTCCAAAACCTTGTGATTAAATGAAATTTTGAAAAACTTGACCTTTAAATGACAAATCTTGATATACCATGCTTTCATTAGCTACAGTCTTTAACATCAGGAAAATGAGAGGGAAAGCAGAAAGAAAACTTGGAATTAAGGAGAGTTGGATGCAAAGAAAGACAAGTATAACTGAAGAACAGGAGGAAAGAGTGATTTCAATTCTGGTTTCAGGATGAGCCACAGGGAAAAGAAAACATCAACAGTGCCAGTGACAGCAGTGTGTCAGATGCCTTCTCAGACCTGTGAGAGTATTCTGGAGTTGAAATGGCACATCTGCATTTTGCACTTTCAGCTAAGATATCCTGGGACTATATAGTGAAATTATATCTGTCTGTTGTAAATATTTTTATGGTAAATGGATTTTTACCATAGGCATATACATGCAATTAATTCATCCCCATTCCTGGTTTCAGCTATAATTGCAGAAATACTTTAAAGTTCTGAATGACAAACCTTGTTTCTTGTGAGTCTAGAGACCTGCTGGGGCTAAGATGAAGTTTCTTTAAAAAGACTTTAAAAAAGAGGCTACCATTATATCCCTCCTGACACATATGTCTGTCCTCTTACCTGATGAAGCAGAAGGTAACTATGAACTCTTTCGGTAGCTATGAATATATTTCAGATGGGTGGTTGTATATGCAATCTGCACAGCTCCCAAGCTGGCTCCCAAGTAAGCTTTGCTACTTACCATGCTTCTGGAAAGACTCATATTGAGCTCGTTGTCAAAGTTTAGCAGTCGATTGCAAATTATCTTGGAGCAAACCTTTTTTCTATAAGGAGCTCAGAATAACCTATGATTGTAATTGGAAAGAAGATCTTCACCTGGCTTTGTTAGAGAAGCATTGGTATTGGCAAAATGTATATACAAGCATGCAAGGTTTCATTGGTGTTCTATGTCATCATACAGCTTCTGGAAGAAAGGGCATCTGGGGCAGAGTGAATAAAGAGATGGGCCTTTCACTTGCATGCCAAGAACATGTGTCAAAGGCACATGTTAGTGTCCTTGAATAAGTGTATTTTTGGAAGATGTGTGTGTGTGTGTGTGTGTGTGTGTGTGTGTGGTGTGTGTACATTCATGAAGTTATCTGTTTTTAAGCTATAAATGAAAGTGAGATCAGATGGCCACAGTGTAAATAAAGAGTCCCAGCCCCTCAGCTGAAAGGACCAGAGGGAAGGAGACAGGTGGTCACACTGACTGATGTCGAAGATTTCTAGGTCACTGAGGTCTTGCTGCCTCATAGGTACAAAGTTTCAAAGGACTAGAAAAATGGAATTTGCTTCCCATTCTGTTTGCCATACCTGGCTTCTCCCGAACATGTTAGACAAATCAGCCTGAGAGGAAAACAAGAATATTCTCCACTAACACTTACTATATGTTGTGTGATTTGCTAGGTTTTAAAGAATGGCAAACACACTGAGTGGAGTTACTACCTCCATTTACAAAAAGAATACAATTGTTATTATGTGGATAAGGAGAGTCCATGAGCTTGCTGCCAAGATGCAAAGACTGGTATTGAATACTGCCTACAATAAATATGGAAGAATAAGCTTTGGTGTAAGAAAACAGCAGCACAGCATCGTAGAGAAAAATAAAAAAACTTCATCTTCTGTAGCCCCCTTCCCCAGCTGCTTCAGGCTGAGTTCAGACCTGCTGCCTCTGAAGGGAAGCCACAGGAAGCCCTGCTGCCTCTGAAGGGAAGCCACAGGAAGCTACATTCTCCAGCTAAGGATGGCTTCTTTTGTTGTGCTAAACTACAGCTGCTCTTCGCTTCTCCAGAATCTGCTACCCGTCTGCCGCGCCCCACCCGGATTCTGCTTCCAGCTAGGACATTCCACAGTGCCTTAGACTTCGGTCTACATTCCAGGCGTCTGCGCAGAACTGACTGTGGGTGGGGTCTTCCTTCTCAAAACCAAGAAAGATTTTTCAGAAAAGTCAGAAGATGCTTTGATCGGTGATTCATCTCAATGTTTTCACTTCTCTCCCATCTAGTCTCTCCTCGCCCCAGTTCGCCTCCCAGGGGACCTGGTCTTTGGGTACACCAAGAAATCTACCTCTGTTCCCACATTTTACAATTAAGGCAAACCATGGCTCATAGCTCCTTATGGCCTTCCTTCCTTCCTTCCTTCCTTCCTTCCTTCCTTCCTTCCGTCCGTCCTTCCTTCTCTTCCTTCCTATCTTCCTTTCTTCCTTTCTTTTTATGTTAATTTATTTATTTACTTACTTTAACATCCTAATAGCAGATCCCTCCCTGCTGTCCTATTAGCTCCTCCTTTACCAATCTCTTACCCCATCAACTCCTCCATTTTTCCTCAAAGAGGGGGAGTCCCCCTTTGGTATCATGTCTAAGGGACACCAGGTCTAAGCAGGGCTAAGCACATCTTCTCCCATTGAGTCCCAATCCGGCAGTCCAGCTGGAGGAAGGAGATACAATGGCAGGCACAAAGCCAAAAGCAACTCCTGTTTCAGTTATTAGGGAACCTACGTGAAGACCAAGCTGCACATCTGTTACATAAGTGTACGAGGCCAAGGTTCAGCCCCTGCATGCATGCTCTTTAGTTGGTGACTCGGTCTCTGCATGTCCTCACTGGCACAGGTTAGTTGACTCTGTAGATCTTGTCCTGTTTTTGATCTCCCAGGCTCTCTCAATCGTATCCCCTACTCTTCTACCTCCTAGTGTTTGACTGTGGGTCTCTGCATGTTTCCGTTTGCTGCTGCATGAAGCCTCTCGGGACACAAACATGACAGAGTAGATCATCAATAGTATCAGGAGTTGGCTATAAGAGGCTACTTTGTTTCCAGAGCTAGTCAGTAAACTTATCACAAAAGAAACATTTTGAGTAAACTGTTCTTGAAGAAATGTGGGTGGTCCTGTTAAAAAAAAGAATAGCCTCAGAGTCCTGCTCCCCCACCCCTGCCTCATGCTAGCAATCCTTATTTCCATGGGCTCAGCAGGTAAGGACAGAACAAAGGGACAGAATTGATTAGAAAATTCCCAGTACTACTGTTATCTATCTTCTAGCTTCTTATTTATAGTTTGCGCTTTTTAAGAGAGTGGTTAATTAAAGACAATGCATTATGTTGTTCTTTGCAATTTTCAAAATGTTTCCATGCGTGCTCTCTCTTCTTATACTAGATTGTATTTCAGTCCTATAGCATTTATCCATTCAGTTCAACCTGCATCATTCTGAATGTAAACTGTAGAGGCTTGGGAGATGTGAGAATCAGTCATTCAGCCACATTTGGATGCTTCTCCATGCTGAAGACACATTATACAATTGACTGGCACGCCTGCCCCCATTCTATTGGGATATTTGTTTGAAGCCTCAGTCTAACCCTTAGGAACAAAGAAAAATAAAGTTGAAACTGTGTTCAATGTTTCCAATCTGGCAGGTTTCCCAGATCCTTTATACCTCTGTTATTTACTAGCATCTGACATTAGAGTAGGCAGCTTTGCAGGGAAAGACTCCCTAGTCATCTCTGTCTCCTCTATTCCTACCTGCTTTTCAAAAAATGCAACTATTCATTTCCTCAGATTCGTGCCCATATGTGTGTGTGTGTGTGTGTGTGTGTGTGTGTGTGTGTGCTACTTTTTAGCATCTGTCTTAATTAGGATTTTATTGTTTTGAAGAGATACCATGACCATAGCAACTCTTGTAAAAAGGAAAACATTTAATTGTCTCTGGCTTACATTTCAGAGAGTTAGTCCATTATCAGCATGCTGGGAAGCATGGTGGCTTGTAGGCAGGTATGGTGCTAGAGAGGTAGCTAACAGTTCTACATCTAGATCTACAGTCAGCAGGAAGAGACAATGAACTAGGCCTGGCTTGAGCTTCTACAGCCTCTAAGTTCACCCTCCAATGATACACTTCCTACAACAAGGGCACACCTCCAACAGTGCCACTCTCTATGAATCTATAGGGGCCATTTTCATTCAGAACATCACAGCATCCAAATATATATTTTGAAAAGTTTGGGTTGGTACTATCAAGTTTGATTTATTAATAAGTTCTCACATAGAAATCATGAGCTCTAAATTATTAAAGACCCAACTGGCATTGATTAATCAAAATGAAACTTACTCTATCACTATCCCATTGAGCATATAAATTATTTTTATATCAAAATTAACTGTAAATTGAACTTGCTCGACACTAGATGAAGTACATGTCATCTCTTCCCCAGTGTCAACATGACAATTTTTAATTTTCCCGTTTTCACCAAGCTGGGCACCTCAAAAAATTGTTTTTTTCTCGTGCCTTTTAAGGCTCTTCACAAAGATCAAAGATTGTACCTGCAAGTTGCTAGGTATTCAATTAGCTGAGAATCAGGTGTTGGGCAAATGTTCCTCTTTCTACCATTTGTCTTCCTTTGTTTCTGTCTTATAGTTGTGCTGTGATAATGGTCACTGTTTCTTATTCCCTCCTGATGCTGGAGATCAGAGCCATGTCGAGCTCATCTGCACTACTGTCTGTCGCACATGAAAATGGCTTGAATTAGATTCTTTGAGTAGGCCTTCTACTCATTTTTCACACAGTCCCCTCTCCCCTTCTTTGCTTACAAAAGTATGTAATTCACATGTTTTTTGAAGATGCTCACATCTGAATAATGAATCCCCATTTCCATTCATTTCTGAGAGCTATAACCCCTGAAATTTCTCTAGCGATGAAAATTCCCTGCATCAGGGATCCGTTCTATTCATGTAGGTGTTGTACTGCCCACAGCAATGGCCCGATTGCCCTGCTGAACTCCTCTAAAGCCCCAAGGGAATAGATACATGCTGCTTCAGAGCCCCCTGTGCAGCTGCTATCACCTGGAGAAGCACATCTATCTAGACACAAATGTGGCTGGCCTGGGATGCTCTTGTATCAAAATGCTGGATGAAGAAATAAATGTTCACCTTAGAATAATGGCTTAAGCCTTTACTATACAACCATTTCTGTGGCGCTGCAAGGGTCCTGGGGAGGAGATGAGCAAGGCACTTACTTACTGTCTAAGCTAGTCCTTTCTTCCCAGATGCAGGGATACTGGAGTTGCAACCTGCTAAAATTTCTACTCCCTTGGTTTGGAGCTTAATGAAAAGTCTCATTTTCTACCACACCCTGTTCTTGTCATAGTAGGCACTAAATATCTTTGGCATTATTAATGGAGCCTCCCAGAGTGTGGTAACAGCATTAGGTAGGTCCTAGCATTGGCTGGATGGTCCCTCTCAGAGGCACCCAGCCAATAAAACATGGACACAGTGCTTCTAGAGGGATGCTGGAGACAAAAAAAAAAAAAAAACCCTTTGGAAATTGGAAATTTACCCATTCAAAAAAGAGATTGAGGTTTGCTTGATACAGTGGTGAGATCTCATTTCTAGAATTCTTGATGATAACATTTGATGACATGACTACTGGGGAAAAAAGGTGAGTCTAGTCATTTGTTCTCGTAGATGGACCAAAGGATTTTTCATGCAGCATGGAGTCCTAATCTTGGAAATAAGAAGTGAAATGTTTGTTGTGTTTTCTCTCCACATACAATATCACCAGGCCTTAGCACAGTTGTGGCTTCATGTTCTATTATCATCATGATAACTTTTTCATTTCAGGAAGATTAGAGTCAGAATCTAGCTAGGCAAAACCTCTACCACTGAGCCCCAATCACAAATATGGCTTTTGACTGTCTGGAGGAAAACTGAAAAAAAAAAAAATACAGCAGAAAGCAAAAAATGTATGCTCTGTGGGGAGCTTAAAAAATTATCCCCAGACTGAATAGCTGGTTTTTATAGATGATTTGTAAGATATCATTTAAAAAAAACATTGAAGCCAGAAATGATTTTATTGACAAAGACTACAAAGCAAGAAGTGTTTCTGTGCCAACAATTGTGAAGTTTTTAGCAGACTGAATGGACTGAGAATTGTTTCCAAGAGAAAAGAGTTCCTAATTTTAAAGAGTGCTACTGTATATCCCTGTCTACTAATTGTTTTACCAACGAACAAGAGGAACTGGTAATTAAGAAGAGACTATAAAATCACTGTAAGATATGATGAGAAAGAGAAGAAAATCAATGGCTTTTTAAATTGACAGGAAAGCATTCTTAAAGGACACATTTGCTCTCATGTACATAATAGTTAAGACTCTCTCTCTGCTTATTTTACAATCTCTGCTAAAAAGAATATACCACTTATTAAATTTATATATATTTTCACACGATGGTGCTAAATGCAATGTCACTCTAATTATTTGCATGCCTCACTTAAATTTATTAAATTTATGTTAGAATTAAGCATGTAGGAGGCTATATAAATAAATATGTATCTTTACACACAGGCACATATGTGTGTTATAGGTATATGTACATGTATGTAGAAATAATATGGATTAGTGTGCACATGAAGGTCAGAAATCAGTCAGGTATCTTCTTTTGTTGCTCTATACTTTATTTTTTAATATTTATATTATCTTATTTGTTTGAGAGTTCTTTCTGTGTGTTCATATGTATACCGCATGCACGCCTAGTGACTGAGAATTACAGAAAAAGAAACTTGAATGCCAAGAACTGGAATTAAGTTTGTAAGGAAGCATGTGGGTGCTGGGAACCAAACCTGGCTCTTCTTCAAGAGCAGTCTGTTAGTTCCTTTCCTATTGCTGTGGTAAAACATCATGAACAAGATGCCTTGTAAAAGGAAGAGCTTTCTGTTGTGGAAGGGTAAGAATCTATCCCCCTCATGCCAGGAAGTGTGAGAGCAGGCAGGCATGGAAGCCATGGGAAATAAGAGCTCCTATTTTAAACCACAAGCAAAAAGCAGGCAGTGAACTGGGAATGGCAAGGGATTTTGAGATCTCAAGGCCTTCCTCCAGTGTCACAAAACCTCCAGCAAGGCCTTCACTTCCTAAATCTCCTGAAACCAGGCCATCAACTGGAGACCAAGCATTCAAACCTCCGAGACTGTGGGAGACATCTCTTCCAAACTACCACAAACAGTAAGCAGTGCTAACCTTAGAGTCATCCATCTCTCTAGCCCCACCACCTGATATTTTTATACAATATCCCTCGTCAATCTTGAGGATATTATTTGGCTAGCAAATTCCAGGCATTCACATGTATTGACCTCTATAGGTTACTATGTGTATTGCTGTGTGGGCTTTATATTTGGGTGCTGCCCATCAGGTCCTCAGACTTGAGCATCAAGGATCCTGAGCTATCTCCAGATCAGTAGTTTTTATATTATCAAATATATTTGTATCAGTTAAGGTTTCTATTGCTGCAACAAAACACCATTACCAAGAAGCCAGTTGGGGAGGAAAGGGTTCATTCAGCTTACACTTCCATATTCCTCTTCATCACCAAAGAGGAAGCCAGGACAGAAGCTCAAACAGGGCAGGAACCTGGAGGCAGGAATTGATGCAGAGGTCACAGAGGCGTGGAGGGTGTTGCTTACTGGTTTGTTCAGCATGCTTTCTTATAAAACCCAGGACCACCTGCCCAGGGATGGCACCAACCATCATAGGCTGGGCTCACCTCCATTGATTGCTAATTTAGAAAATGCCCTACAGCTGGATCTTCTGGGGGCATTTTTCTCAAGTAAGTTTTCTTTCTCTCCTTCTCTATGATGATTCTAGGTTGTGCCACGTTGACACACAAAACCAGCCAGTATAATAGTCTAAAAAAGAAAAAAAAAGCAATCTAGGAGAAACACTCAAGTGGGGATTTATTGTCTAACTCCATATTCAGTTGGGTATGATTTTGTTCTGTTTATTTTTCCCAAGGCCTCTTCATTTCTCTCTGTATAATCCAGAATCTCACAAACTATTTTGCACCTACTCCCTGATGCAGAAGGAGGAGAGGAAATATAGAGTGAGATCAGATAGCTTTGCTTTCATAGCCCAGCTCTGCCACCAGCGGTCTGGATGTTCTTTAATCCTTGGAGGCCCATAGCCTCACTGGTAAGAAAGCACTTGCTTGGTAGTCAGAGTGCTCAGCACATCTAGCTCTATCATCTTTTATGAGTTTGGTGCCCAGTGAAGGCTGGTCATGGCAATAAGAAGCTGAAATAGATTGTCCAACTAAGTAGTCATTAACTAGTGAGTCTCTTTGCCCTGCTCTTGCTAGGAAGGGCACTACCTATGCCATGCAATGAACAAACAAAGGCAGGAAAGTGTTCTACTTAGTGCAGCATCGTGGGTTCCCAGCCATCAAAGTATTGGCCTCCAGCTCTGTTGCCAACACTCTTATCTTCTCGTGGCCTTATTACTCGTCTATTTGGATAACTGATGTGTATTGATTCTCATGTGAATCACTCATTGCTAAATTATGTGTGTCCCATTTGAGTACAATAGAAAGTTTATCATGGGCTGGGGCTGGGGTTGGGGTTGGGGTTCAGTTAGTAGAGTATTTGCCTAACATGCACAAAGCTCTTGGTGTGATTCATGGTACCACACAAATCAGGCTTGGAGGTACTCACTTGTAATTCCAGCACTCGGGAGGTGAAGGCAAGAGGATCGAGGTTCGAGGCCATTTGTGTCCCATAGTTAGTTCACAGCCAGCCTGAAATACAAAAGGTTCTTTCTCTTCTCTTCTCCCCTTGAAAACAAGTATGGAAGCTCCTCACAAAATAAATATACAATTGCCAGGCAGTCCAGAAATACTGGACTAGGGATAATACACTAGTTAATACATATCAAAGAACTGGGGATTGCTTTCCGTGTTTGTTGTAGTTATTCACAGCATGGGAGCCCAGGTATCCGTCAATAGATGAACAGCTGAGGGGAAGACATTAATTGCATACAGTGTAGTATTATTCTACCATAAAAGTCTCAAATCTTGTCATTTGCTTTAAATGAATGAGCTACAGGGAAACCACTTTCAGTAGAGTAAGGTCGACCCAGGACAAATACCACATGAGCTCACTTAGATGTGAAAACTGAAAAAATCGATCTCATAGAAAAGAGAATGGAATTGTGCTTAGCAAAAACAGGGGGTATGATGGGAGGGCCAAGGTTGGTTGAGCAATGCTGGTTGCAGTTAGACAAGGGACTAGCTTCCACTGTTCTATGGCACAATATGGTAAATGTTGATAGTGATTATTCTATTGTTTACAGACAGCCACTAGAATGGATTTGGGGTATTTCCAACACAAAATAAACGTTTGATGTGAGATATGCATCAGTTGCTCTGATCTTGTCCTTATACATGGTGCATGGGTTTGAATATTAAATTGTACTTTAGAAATATCTGCAGTTGCTGTGAAACAATTGAATATTACAAAATGCTTTTCTTAGGCTTTCACTGTTTTAAAAATAGATGATGCTGTCTTTTCTCTCGGTGATTCCTTGGTTGCATTAGGGTCTTTCAGTGGTGAGGAGACAGGAAGAATTCCCAGGAGACCTTGACATGGGTAGACCCAGAGGTAACCACGAGGTAAGGCAACTCTCAGTGATCTCATCCCACTAAAGAAGTTGCTCTGAGCTGACGTTCCTAGCTCCCACTTTCTTTAATATGCCATGTCTTTTCCAAGGCCAATATCTTCTCATTTGAATAGCCCAACATGGAATAAAGATTCTAAAAAGTAGTCATAGCAGCTTCCTGTCAGCAAGTGCCTCTTGGCAAGAGCAACAATGTCAGGATTGGTGTCTGCAGACAGGATGGATCCCCAGGTGGGGCAGTCCTCAGATGTCCCATCCTTCAGTCTCTGCTCCATATTTTTTCCCTGTTCTGGCTTTAGACAGGAACATTTCTGGGTTAAAAAACTTTGAGATGGGTGGGTAGCCCCATCCCATGACTGGGGGCCATGCCTATCTACTGAAGATGGTCTCTACAGATTCCATCTCCCTTTCTCTCCTTCAGAGGTTCAACCAGCAACTGACCAATACAGATGTGGATGCTTGGAGCCAACCATCAGGCTGAGCTCAGGGGCCCTGATGGGGAGTTGGTGGAAGAATTGGAAGAGCTCAGGGGGATTGCAACCCCATAGGAAGAACAACATCAGCTGGCCTGACCACCCAGAGCTCTCAGGGACTAGACCACCCACCAAGGAATGTACAGGGAGGATGCATGGCTCCAGTGACATAGGGAGCAGAGAAGGGCCTTGGGTGGGTGGGGGAGTTCCCTCATAGAGGCAAAGAAGAGGGAAGAGAGGAAGGTTGTGGGATAGGGGCCTTATCAAGGGGTATCTGGGAAGTGGGATGTCATTTGAGATATAAATGAATGGAATTATTAACTAATAAAATGTAATAAATTTTAAAAGCCCTAAATGGCTTTCAGTACAAACAAATTAAGTGAATAGAATGGTTCGCCAGCATTTTAATTAGTATCCACCCCCCTTTTAGTATTACTGGGAAAAAAATAGGTGAAAATTGTTTCTGTCCCTTATCAGATTTTTTTAAGTCTAAGAGTTGAAACATTTTGCTCTTTACATTAAAATGATGAGCCAATTCATCTAACAAAGTGAAAGAAGCAATCCATTTTGCACATTCAATGTTGTATTTAGTCGGAAGAAAATGCTCATTTATTGTTGTCTTACTCAGATTCAAAGCCTTAAGAACAGATTCAATGCACTCCAGGCCCATCCTCCAAAGTAGCGGTTCTAAATCTTCCTAATGCTTCAATTCCTTAATACAGTTCCTCAAATGGTGGTGACCCGACCATAAAATTATTTTTGCTGATGCTTCGTAACTGTAATTTTACTACTGTTATGAATCATAATGTTAACATCTGATATGTAAGATATCTGATATACAACATCTGTGAAAGTTTCTCTTGGTCTCCAAAGGGGACGAGAACTAGGACAAGACCTTGAGAACCACTGCTGTAAAGAGAGCATTTCATACACAAAAAAGTTGACTATGGATCTGAAAAGTTCTCAGTGAGCTGAGCTGAGCTAAATGCCATTAGAAAACCTGTGCAGATGGATGAATAAACAAAGTGCCTGTCATCCACTAGGGACAGCAGCTCCCAACCAATTAGAATCCTCGTTTAGGGAATCGCCCCTTTTACATATCAATTTCCCCTTCTGGATCTGAAGGTTATATAGTAATTGTGCTTTTAACAAATAAATGAATAAACAGGTCATCACTGGAGAGTCCCTCCCTAATTTGCAATATGACATGTAAGTAAAACTTGTCCCGATTCTCTGGAGAGCTGCACAGATCTGCTTCTTTGCCTTCTTCAATGACAGTTCCCAGGGAACCAATATAGTGACCATTCCCAGCTCTGAGTCTCTCTGTCTCTCTCAGTAATGAAGACAATGTTTTTCTTCCTTCTCTCTACTTTATTTATTGCAAACATAATATTATTACAACAGAAAAATAATGCAGCCAATTTCACTCTGCAGCAAGTCTATTTCTGAGTTTTCAAAAGGTCGTAGTGTATACTTTAGAGATGACTCCAAAGAACCAACTGTTAGAGAGAGGAGAAGTGATTAATCATTGTGAAGGAAGGAGTAAAACTGAGAAGCGTCTGAGCTGAGGACTGGGGGGAAATAGCTTCCATTACCCAGACAGTATTCTCCATTAAAAATCTTTATTTCTTAGCAGATGAGAAAGGATTTCAAATATAAAACTAAACTCTTTAAACATGGATAAAAGGAATAGCAATACAACATTTAAGTGTCTGTGTCCAGGAATGACAGATTATCATTTAAATTTATTATGTACCTACTGCATGCTTAGCATTTTGGTTCCTGTAAACACACAACCTTGCAAGAGATAATGTGAATGCTGACAGTGAGCTACATTGTAGGCAGCAGAAGAGAATCATACAAGAGACAATGAAATCACAGGGAAATGCTCAGCATAATCAGAAAAGATGCCTTTTAGTGCAGGGCTCTTTTCTATGACACACAGGTGAAATGCTTAGATTTCCCTGAACTTGTATTTGAGAATATCTCACTAGCACCAAGCCATCTCCCTATACCTACCCAACTGTATTCTCTCTATATCCAACCCCCGTGCCTGTCCTTGAGTAGATACCAAGGCACATTTTTCTTCTCATGTTTCTTTTCCCAGGGCTCACCAGCATCACCTAAAAAAATAGCTGGATGCCTAACTTTCTTTTCTGATTAGCTTTAGGGCCTCAAGGAAGGTCCAGTGAGGTCACTAAACTGCTTTTATTGGAAACCATCAACCAAGGCTGTCAATAAGCCTTCTGCACTTTGTTTCTAGCCTAGTACAGACTCTCTCCACTAGGGAACAACCAATTTTATTCATTTTTAAAGAGATATTTATTGAGCTCTACCAGTGCAGCACTCTTTCCTAGGAATGGCTGATAAAATAGTAAAACCAAGAGAGAAAATTGCTGTGCTTAGAGGAAATCGAGGTGGAGAGAGGTGAATTTACTTGCTGAAGGTCAAACTGAAAGTCACTAGTAGAGTCAAGCTTAGCCTCACAAGACCCTGACTCTGAGAAATCATGAATCATGGGGTATATGTCTTTCAATTACAGTTTGCTGCTTAGGTTCTGACCTTATACACTCAAGATCCTGAAAACCTGCTCATTCATGTAGCCCATTCTCCACATACCCTATATTTTCTATTTAGGTAAGTTTTAGATCATGTCTTTAATTTGTTAATACTTGTAGGACAAGTGAGTGGACTAACAAAGTATGAACAATGACAGCAATCGTACCTGAAAAAGCTTTCCTAATTGTGATCCACTGAGAAAATAAACAATTCACAAGTGGAAAATCCCAGACTGGGTGAAGAGTGTTTGAGGAAGCTCCACACGTTCTCATTTGAAAATATTCTGTTTTCAAAACCAGGCTCTCTCTACCTTTTCTCCAATTATTGAATTGGGTTGGCATGCATCTATATTGTTCTCAAGCCCATTTTCAAATGTAGCTGGGATTTCTGTAAGTTTGGCCAAGGTCCTTTCACAGAAGTGGACTCTCATCCCAGATGCCTGAGCTGCCACCCAGTAAGGGACAAAATCTTGGCAGCCATTTGGCAATTGCCAAGAGTGACTCTCTGTCCTTAACACTGATTGAAAAAGTGACTGGAGTAGCCCACACACTCACATACCTATGTATTTTCTTTCTCAGTGCACTGCTTAAAGCATCTTTGTTGTTAATACTTTGTGCTTATAGAGACCCGAAAGGTTTCTTGTGGAAAGGAATCAATTTCATTTGCTAAAATGAGGACTTTTTTTTTACTATTGCTAATACACTCTGCGCTGTATTTCACTCCTTAGCATGACGCTGGGTTTCAGTTATTCGGGGGAATCTTATTTACCTGGAGCCCCCTTTACTGGAAAGGAGTTCAGTTTTAACCCTGTCAACTATGCTGCATATTCAAGCCACATTGAAAATCACATCTAATTTATTCTCTGTAATATAGAAAACAATACTGAGAAGGAAGCTAGATATCAAAAGATAATGAGGCTGGGAGAACAATTCTGCCACAGCTGTCAGGATGTGGATAAAAGACAGAATCCCTCCATTTTAATCAGCAATTTCCAAGTCAGATGGAGGGAGGGAACCGTAACATACAAACCAATGGAATGGTCTTGCCGATGGTTCCCCAGTGACTGAAAGGGACATCTTAGAAAGAGACCAATTGAGCCTTCAGTGCCAGGGATCAGGCTGCCAGTGTCATTTGTCATCTGTGCCAGGCTGAAGCCATCAGGATGAGCATCCTCAGAATAGTTGAGTGGCCACAGAGGAGCTGAGTGTCCAAGGAGGAACTGAGCACAGTCTTCCAGCATCCCACAGCCTTCCCAGGGAGTTTCTCTCATGACTCAAACATCTACTGGGAGTGGAGAAAGAATGCAATTCTAAATAGTAGCCCAATATCTGGAACATTCTATTTTTACACATTGTCAATTTTAATAACAATGGATCACACCGTGAAGGGGCTGGAGACTCAGTTGTTAAAGCCTGCATTTCTAAAGGGCCACAAACAGACGTGGAAGTTTGCAAGTAACTGTAACCCCGTTCCAGGGGAACCTATGCCCTCTACTAGTCTCCGAAGGCACACACGGTGTGCACAGGTATACATGCAGACAAAGCACTCATACACACAAAATTAAAAAAATAAAAACATATCAATAAACCTGAAAGATGCTCATTTGTCCAGAATCTAGAGTAAGTCTTAATTTCTCATCATTTTACCCACTGATTTGTCTTGTTTTTAAAATCATATACTTATTTTGTTGCTTTGTGTTTAGTTGTTACGTTAATTTAATAGTAACTTAATGTATGCCATTTTATTTATTGGCATACCCTATAGTTTGAACTTGTATCCTTATTTGTCATGTATTTTATTATTGTGACAGCAATTTCATAAAATGTGTGATTATTAATATATTTCATGTTAAATGTAAGAAGTGATTTTGGGATGGTGAGATGTGTGTGTGTGTGTGTGTGTGTGTGTGTGTGTGTGTGTGTGTGTGTGTATAGTCGACTCTTAGGGGACAGAGACAATTCAGGATTTGGCTATAAATCATTCACCTCCAAGGTGAACATGGGATCCAGGGAAAGTAAGTGGAGAAAGATGACTGGGATGGGGAGGAAGCCGAAAGGAATGAGTTAAGGATCAGGTACCATCGCCACAGGAGGCATCTACGCTGCTTTGAAAACCACAACTTAGAGTTATTTTACAGTTACCAGTTTACCTTTAGCTGTGGTACAGTTCATGAACTCATAATAGGTTCATCATGACCTTATCATTTGTTATAAGCAGCCTGTGAATTGAAAAGTCTGTGCTGCTACATTTCTTTTTAATGATACTTATTCATTTTGTATGTATAGGCTTGTGCATGCATGCCTGCTAGGGTGCACACATGGAGGTCCGGGGACGACTTTCAAGAATCAGTCTTCTCCTTCTACCATGCAGATTGTGGATTTGAACTCTTTTTTTTTCAGTCTTCCAGTAAGTGCTTTTACCCTCTAAACGAACTTGCTGGTTTATTTTTAATCTATCAAAAGGAAGCTAGCATTTAAAAATGAGCTATGAACAGCTGGAGAATTGCCATCACAAGACACAAACTCTACTTCATTTCTAACTTTTTATATCCTTTTTACAGGATACTACTGACCTACCATTATCCTATTTGTGCGAGAGGAGACTAACAGAAGTATTCTTGCATCTCAAGTAGTGCTTAGAAAGAGAGGAGCAGAGAGGGCCTTTTCATCCCTCTGCCTACCTAGCCTCCTCATCAAAAGAAAGCAGCAAGAGGTGATGCCCGTGAACTTAACTAGAGTGAAACAATTAAAAGTCAAACAATTTTGAATTCTACCACTATGAAACCAGCAACAGTCTATAAGCATGCTAGATGCATGGACAACTGCTGTTTTAGCTTTTGATTGTTTAAAAGGCAGCCCGTATCAATAGAAAAGTCATTCCACTACGGCTGCTCTCTACTAACAAAAAAATCTTAGTTCATCTGAATGCAATCTGACACTGACTACAGGTGCAATGGCAAATGTTGTGATATGTTCAGAGCACCAGGCTCTGTCATCTCTTCTATTGTAGGCTCCTTCTCAAAGGATGAACCTCAAAACACCTATCAACGAGTATAAGCTAGCTTTAAGAAACCAATAGAATTGGCATCACTAATTCTTTTGCTTTGTGTGTTCCTAATATATTAATATCCTTAGCACTTTTTTCAACTATCTGCCAAGACTTATTGATTTCAATAACTTTTCTTTAATTCACCTGAATTTCTCTACTTGCACCATAAACACCACCATACCTCTTTCACTCCATTCTCCTTTCAAATAGGATGTATTAGTGTTCAGTACCCCAGTGAAGGGGAATGCCAGGGTGGGAGTGGGTGGGTGGGGGAGCACCCTCATAGAGGCAGGGGGTAGGAGGTTTCTGAAGGGGGGACCTAGAAAGGGGAAAACATTTGAAATGTAAATAAAGAAAATATCCAACCAAAAGCAAAAAAAAAAAAAAAAAAAAAAAAAAAAAAAAAAAAAAAAAAAAAAAAAAAAAAAGAAGTAAAATATGCTGCTTATCCTCTCTCTACTGAACACCCCCCCCCCCCATGGTTGTCCAAAGACACAAAATGAGCTTTAGGATTTCAGGCCCTAAGTCCACTCTGATATCTTTGGGCTATATTTTACCACACACTCCACAACTTCAACATTCCTGGCCTTTGCCCTTCAAAGTCTTCTGTTTGTCCTCTCTACAACATGTGTGCTTCCCTCTGCTGCATACAAACTTCAGCTCGTCCATCTGACATCACCTCAGACTCTACCCTCTTAACACTTCAAATGAGTTCATGTCCCCCAAGGAAGGGATGTCATAACACCCTGTACCTTCTCCTTGTAACCTATACAGTTATGTTCTGGTGACCGTGGAGGACATGGTCTACCTCTGTTTTGCTCATTCTTGTGTTCCCAGCACCAGGCGTGAGGCCTGGTATACAGCAGATCTTCAATATGTGTTTGTATCCCATTGATGAATGAGTGAAGAGGGAAATGTGTGTTCATGAGTACATGTGACCTGTGCATAATAATGAGAGAACTGGATTTCCTATATGTAAAGAGCATTTCTGGCAAGGTTCTTTGATCCAAAGTAGTCTTATTTAACTGACTTCTTAACATTACATTCTGAGGCTAGAAATATATGCTAATTTATATTACTTATGCTGTTTAAGCTTATTTTATTTTGCATTTACTGTATTGCTCATGCTCACATTTAAGAGCTACACTCTTTCCTCTTCCATCTGAGTTAAAAGTCAAGAGGATATAGAGAGGGGTTGATACATAAAGTGCTTGATGTATAAATATGAAATTTTTTTTCTCTTTATTAGATATTTTCTTCATTTACATTTCACATGTTATCCAGAAATTTTCCCTTACCCTCCCACGTCCCCGCCCTGCTTCCCTACCCACCCCCTCCCACGTAATGGCCCTGGCATTCCCCTGTTCTGGGGCATATAGAGTCTGTATGACCAAGGGGCCTCTCCTCCCAATGATGGCCAACTAGGCCATCTTCTTCCATATATGCAGCTAGAGACATGAGCGCAGGGGGAACTAGTTAGTTCATGTTATTCTTCCACCTAGAGGGTTGAAGACCCCTTC